>BQNB010018731.1:0-26578 GCA_026074375.1 Tanacetum coccineum | reverse complement strand
CCAACAGTAATACAGTATTACATAATTTAATTAGAGATCACTTGCACACTCAATTAATAGCCGAAGATCTTAAAACGTAGTTACCATGACAACACACGATGTAGTTGAATCATTTCACCGGACGATATAATCAAGTTTTGCGATACAAGCTTTCAGAAATTTCCATTTTTTACCTAAGTTCATGCCATAGACCATGGCGAGTAGTGGCTTTTGTTATAAGTTACTTGTAATGACATTAATTTAGCAATTGCTGGTGATGCCAAGGAGTTTCTTTCTTTTATCCTTGACTTCGCAATAATACAAAGAATATACTTTGTTTTGCCATGTAAAAGTTGCAACAAGCTAACAATCTTCAGACCAGCTACTGAAAAGTTGCTATTGTGTTCCTTTATTAGAAATCTTGTTAAGTTACAGGTATTCACTTAGTGCTTATGGTTATATACTAGTTTAAATTCTTATTGTGTTACTTCTTTGTATCTGATTTTGAAAACTTGGTTAGCAGTTAAAAATTTCGCAGCACTTGCTACAATTGGTCCTGTACTTCTCTTCATATCTAAATAGCTAAAATTTACTATCTTTTTCTAATAAATGACTCACCGTCCACATGAATTCATTTACATACTCAAACACATAGAAGTAAATGGTGTTTGCGGGTTGACAGACCCGTATTATAAGAGTTAATTGCATTTTTGGTCCCTGTGGTATGGCCAAATTGCAGATTTGGGACCCTAACTTTCGAAATTGCAGTGAGAGTCCTTATTTTCAAGTTTCCGTTGCATTTTTGGTCCCCGGTCAACGTTGACAATTTAAAATGGTACAAAAAGGAATAACAGAAGTAAAATTAATCAAATGCTTCTTTACTATATGAAAAGAACAAACCTCATACAAGCACCCATCAAACAACTCGGACTATATATCTTTACACGAAAAAATATCAAAGGGAAATATAACCAACCAAACTATAACATCAAAGAAAAGGAACCTGAAGTTGTTGAGGATTATTACGTAACAAATGCAAAGGAACGATCCTCGACATGATTTTAGAACGAAAACCGTATCCCATTGTTTGCTGAAAATAAGTTATATTGTTCAGCTTCAACAACATCCTTTGCACAAGCATGGGCACCACCATCAATGGTATCTCCTAATCCCTTTGAAGAAAGAGTTGCATCAACATCAATTGACCCATTCGAATGAGCTACGGGCCCACCAAAATGAAAGAGGGAAAATCCCGTATTACTCTTTGGTGCTTTTTCAGAATTCTCATTTTGCACTCCTTTTTGTGGGACAGGAACCTTGGTATGATCCTTAATTGTGCCATTGACCTGTGGAATCGATTGATACATTGGCTGTTGAGCATGGTCAAACAATGGCGGGCCCAAAGGTCGGAGGTTACTTACACCATACTGAAGGAAATGTGAATTCCCATTCAAACCATAGCCAAACGGACTCGGGAATAAGTAGTGGTTTGGATGTGGTATAGGCATTAATCCATTGGATGCAGTAGCAACCCATGGGACCGGAGCTGGATGGTAATAACCCAAAGAAGGAGCTTGATACACAGGAAAGTGATGCCTTGCTCTAGCAATGGTGGGACAACGACGTTCAACTGGGGAGGAGAATTCTCATGAAACTGAGCTGTTTTTTACGGCAGTTCTCCTGAAGACACTTCTGTTAGAGTCTCGTCTTCCTTTGTATTTTGTGTTTTAATCTTGTACACCCCCCCCCCCCCCCCCCCCCCCCCCCCAATATATATTTTATGAACTATAATTGTTGTAGTGTGCAATGTGTTCCTTTCAACTGGTGTTGGCCAAGGTATGTTAGACTGATATCTCCAGTAGTAATAGATAAGTGTAGATGGCACTCAGTCATCGATGCCACCAGTCCATTTGACAGTAGAATGGGAAATCATGGGAATTCTGTATATGAACGACTCCCGCTTGAAGTGAGAGCATCGGAGCTAGCCCTCCTGTGCTCTCCTATATCCACTCCATGTGTGCTGCTGATGAGAATAGCAGCCACGGAACCCACCATATGAGTCACTCTCAGAATGTTGTCGTACTAGTATGGGTGTGTGTAATGAGACAGCCATGTAATGGTCCATGACCGTGATCACGCATTTGAACCCTGTAACTTGGGACATCTAGTGACCTACGCCATCAAGTCCTGCGCCTGACAGTCTAGAATTGACAGTTTCTAACCAGTAAGTAGAGAGAGACATACATACAATACACTATCAACACCTTATAACGTGCCTCAAGCTCGCAGCCTCGCCCACCACGCCGCGTAGGCACACCAGCAGGCCCGTCCCCCCCGGCCCCCCCCCACCTTCCCCCCATCTTACCATGGTGGCAATCCTATTGTTTCACTAGCCCAACCTTTTTACTTTCTATAGGTTCCCATGTTTTCTTAGTCACATTGCTTTTAGGTCTGATGTAGTTATCACACACATACTCTGTTTGATTACTGAACTTGTTTTCACGATAATATGGCTTGGAGACCTCTGTATCACGTTCTGGGTTACCCTCTTTAGCTCTGTAGTCGTTGTGTTGGTAACAATTGCAAGCATGAGGGTCATAGCTGTCAATTGACGTATTATGAGAACAATGTGACCTTTCACCATACCTTGATCCATTAGACCTTACACTAGTCCGGGGATTGTTGCTTCTTAGTGGTCTGTTTAGTCTATTGCCCCTTGATGAAGTTTCAAAACCATCACTGTGAATCCTTGGGTCGGGTTTGCTTACCATACGCCCACTTTCAGATACCACAGCAAACCGCCCTCTATCAGACCACTTTGATGATTGATCACAGAATAATTTTGGTTTCCTACGTGAGTGTTTTGAGTAATCACTTGCATATGAAACATTCTCCTCCGCATTCCAGTTGGAATCATGATCCGAATTCTGTTCATCCTGAATATAATCTTCTGATGTAGGCATAGATAGCACAGTTTCTTCTTCTTCTTTACATAAGGAGTTTATTGTGTCACAGGAATTAGACTCGTCAATACTCGTCGTCAGTTCCTCTTCACGGGGAATGGAAACAGCAGTAACTTGATTATTTTGACAGTTCCCCCTTTCTTTTTCCTTATTCCTCACTCTCTCTTTTCTACGGAGTTTCTTTTCTTTTTCTTTTGCTCTTCTTCGCTCCTTCCATTCTTCTTCATCACGCTTTTCTTTCTCTTCTTCTTCAAGGAGTTTAACCTAAAAAAGAAAAGAGCTTAAAAACCCACTACAGGTGGAATAGTGGGCAAGCTCAGTAATGGGTTGGGGCACGTAAACTTTTACTACCGCTCAAAACACATCAGGTGTGACTCACGTTCTTATTATCAGACTAGGTAACTTCACATTAATAAAGATTCATATTTGTGTACTATGATTCGTGATTATATAAATATGATAGGCGATCATTGATGCTGCTTCATATGTGCCACCTCCTCCATCGGAAGAACAAGTAAAAAAGATTACCAAAATGTAAGGCCTTTTGCTAATCCCGTAGTTTTCCTATAATACAACTGCTATGAAAATTAATACATTTTCTTTTTTGCTAAACAGAGCCGCTGCAGCTGAGCATAAAAGGCTGCAGAACAAAAAGGTCCTTTCACAAAAGAAGGCATTCAGAAGAAGCCGGCACAGTTATGATTGAAGACCCAACAACATATATCAATGTAAGATGGTACCATCGTGTTAATTTTAGTTATAATTCCTATATAGGGCTTTTCCAGAGGAGAACATAGAATGAAACTAGGTGATTGGTACGTTACACGTACAATTGGTCAATTCAAACCAGCATTCATCAAAACCTCAAGTCCTAAACTCCTCGATTTCTCTAGAAACTAAAAAATCTATTAGGAAAATACACTAGTGCATTGATGAAAAGGTATAAATTGGTTTTCATAATTTCACTATATCTGTAAAACAGTGAACATTTATGCATTTTTGTATGTGCAATACACTAATGCTTTTTTGTATACCCTGCGCACTCTTACTTGATTTTGGTTTGTAGGGGACTGCATCTGTGGTTCTTGCTGGTCTTGTTGCATCACTGAAATTAATCTAACTGCTTAATTGTATGAACAATGCACTGGTTTTGGACTGTGATGCACTAACTGCTTAATTGTTATGTATAGGTGAACTAGGCTACATATACGTTGTATAGGTTGTGAGATGCACTTTATTTTAAACTGTGATGCAGTAGGTTCTTAGTAGGTTTCACTTGATTTTGAACTACATCAGTGTGTTATCATTCAGTTGCATCAAAAAGTATAAAGTACTATTGCATCACAATGTTGTTCTACTGCATCACAATGTGCGAAAATCTATTTGTATGCTCTGTTGTATGAAAGATGCACATGGTTTTGGGTTGTCATGCAGTAGTCGCTCACTTGTAGCGTATGCGGTATGGTTAGGCTACATGTAGGTTTTGTTAGTTTTGGTTTACTAAAATCTTGTTTTTAATCGATTTAAGTTTGTTATTTTGAATATGATGTAGTAGGCTATCAAATATGTTAAAGAATAGTATTGTATGTGTATGTTTTATTATATATCATTCACAGTGGGTTTTAAATTGTGATGCATTAGGTGCTAGTTGTCGCGTAAAATGGCTGTATTTAGGATAACTTTTATGTTTTTATTATAAGCAAAAATGTGAACGACTGCTTTGGATTGTATCTAACACAATGCACTAGATTTTAAACAATCTGATGCAGTAGTACACAGTTGTCGCTTATCTATTAAAGAAAAGATTACGTGTAGGATACCTTATCTTCAAAATGTGTATAGCTTTGTTTGGGTTTTTGTATGAAACAATGCAACTGTTATAATTATGATGCAGTAGGTTCTCAGTTTGTCCTGTATAAGGATGAATTAGGCTAAGTGTAGGTTGCGTTGTGTGCGAAAATGTATTTGTATGTTTGATCATTTGCCTGTTGCACTTAATTTTGAACTGTGATGCAATAGATTGTAAAGAAGTGATAGCAAGTAACTGTTTTATAATGCCATATTAGTTTGATCATTGATAACATATCCTCCCCTCCCTGCTCGAAAGCGCCTCACCCTTCGAGCTCGTATAAGGGATTTACTCTCAAGAAAATACATAGAAACCTACGAAATTTTCTAGTGGCGTAAATCAACATCTCAGATTTGTTTATCCAGGTATGGGAACATCGCCACTCAGGAGCTCCTACACCCTTCGCGTGGGACTATCGACAAACAAGGCAATGTCCAAGACTTAGTCCAGTCTAAAACACCACGATCTCCAGCGCTTCCAAGGCTTAAACCCCGCAAAGACAAAGATCTATGGAGATCATGGTACACAACCCTACAATCACCCCTTAAATCGTGGAACACCTCCACGATCACCGGTTTATGTGCAATGCCTTGCTCCATCCTATTTCTCTACCTATAAATAGATGGCAAGGTCTCCAGGTATGTTTTACGCTTCACACACCTACTTACTTACATCATACCTACTCATTACTCTCCAAAGCACATACTTACTCTCACGTCGAAGGTGATTCACAGGGACACCCCCTGCGCTTCACTTAACATAGTGTTTCCATTTGTGTTATCACAAGTTATTTGAGACTCGGCATCCAGCATACACCTCAAGAACTCTTCGATCTCCATCGAAGCCTGATCGTGTCCATATTTTCACAATCAGTGGCGCCATCCGTGGGACCTGCAACAAATAGTCCCGTTCAAACCGAGTCAATAACCACCAAACCACGTGACCTACTTTTCCGGCATAAAAAACAAGAGAGAAATGACACCACCCCCGGGTTTCTCAACCCTAACTCCTTTGCCCGGTCCTAACGCGAGTGAACTACCGCCAATAACCGCCTCCACTTTTACCGCCAGAACTCCTGAAAATGTGTCATTCACAAATCGTGCGTCCACTTCAAACAACCCTAAAGCCAACTATGAAGTCCTTGAATCCATCCTAAGGGAGCGCAAAAGACAAAGGCGTAACGAAGACCTTCACACTGAACTAGAATACATCAGTGAGGAGTATGATGAAGAAAGAGAAATGGAACCCAGACCCACACGAGCGCGGGAAGCTATACCAATGTCGCAAGCGGCGTCTTCGAGGGTTCGAAGACAGAGGGGAAGAGTAGTTGAAATCGAAGATGCTCCAGACAGGGAAGGGAGCAGGGTTAAAAGGAATGACGAAGAGGGAAGGCCTCTGGGACAAAGAGCGAAAGACAATGGGTCACAGGGGATGAACCTCCCCCCCAACTCCTTGCCGTTCATTTTTGGAAGAAGTGAAAAGGTCAGACTTTGTATTCGATCTCTGACCTCCATGCACAGAGGCCCTCATCCTTCTACTAACATAGGAGGGAATCTCCCCCCTAACGGTACGCATCTCTCGTGTAACGCTGAACCTTTCATACCCAATGATTTACAGTCGTCCAATAGACCGACACCCATTTATGTTAACCTTTACCCTCAACCTAACATGGGGGCAGCCTGCGGGAAACCCATGAGCCATCTTTCCCAGGCTTAGAGGGGCAGCTCCTCTCTCGGAGGACCTCCCACCTATTACCACAATGGAGGATATGCTTCGTAGGCCTCCGCGGGAAGCGGCATCTCAGTATCCCATGGGCTCGTACACCCCTCGGGTGTTTTCCCTAATAGCTATCCTTTCAATGCACAACCTATGTACCCCTTGCCGAATGCACCCGTCTACCCAAACCAGGCTCCTAGTGGTCTCTTCGCAGACTACATTGACTATGTAACCCCATTCGTTCGCTGGATCGAGGACTACCCCTTGCTGGACGGATTAAAATTGCCTTCGCATGTTGGATCCTACGACGGAAAAGGAGACCCCGACAATTTCATGCACCTCTTCGAAGGTGCCATTCGTATGCAAAAATGGGCGATGCCCGTGGCCTGTCATATGTTCACCTATACGCTTAAAGATTTCGCCCGAATATGGTGGAATGGTCAAAAGACAGGTAGCATTCTCAACTATGAAGATCTGAATGCAAAGTTCCGATCCCATTTTAGCCAACAGAAGAAGTTCACGAAGACACATCTCGCAGTGCATAACATTAAGCAGAAGGAAGGAGAAAGCACTAGAGCTTTCGTTACTAGGTATACGGAAGATACTCTGCAAATCTTGGGTTTACATGAAGAGCAACTTATCTCTAGATTCGTTCATGGGTTACAAAAAAGGAGCCTAGTGGAGTTCCTCTCCACAGACCTCCCAACTACTTACAAGGATCTGATGGAGAAAACTTACACTTGGAGCGAAGCAAAAGAAGTCGACCAATGGAACTCCGAATGATCACCAAGAAAGCTCGAACAAGTTTAAGAGAAATTCCTCCTGGGATAACAATAAAGGAAGGAAGAACATAGGCATATTATATCCATACCAGGACCTAAACATGGATGCTCTCCAACTGTCCAAAAGCCCAAGAGAGATCCTTGGCAAAAACCCGAGAGTAGCAAGACTTTCGAACCACCTCCTGTCTAACCATGAAGTAAAACAGTCATGCGACATGTCCTAATACTGTCACTTTATTGAAAGACCATAGACCCCCCTCAAATAACGACACGAATAAGTGTGAAGTGATGAGGACATCAAATCGGAAGAAGCTGTCAATTCAGGACGGCTAGCGCATCTATTGGAAGAAGTAAGGAATGGGAAGACGAAAGTTTCGAACACTTAATTAGGAGAATGGAAGAAGGGAGACAGAGGTACAACACTAACCAAAGCTCCCATCCTCATGATACGCAGAAGAAATGGTACCCCGAAGAGAAAGTCAACAGAAGAGTCTACTCGCGGACTAGGAAAGATCACATTTCCCCCTGTTTTAGGAAACGAAAACTCCTCCGATCCAGTTATCATAAAGGCTAAGATATCCGGAAGACTGTAAATGTGTATTCGTTTATATGATTGAGATGAATACAATAGGATACATATATAGTGTGCATAATGGGCCTAACATAGTTACATACAAATACAAAGAAGGGCCGTGGCCAGTATAGACTGTTAAACAAAAAGCCCCCCCCCGCAGTTGGAGCGGGAGTTTGAACAAACGCTTAACTGTATGAAACTCATCAAATTAAACTAGTAGTAAATACCTTTTGGTTGAAGATTTCCGCATACTGATAACGTGAACGGGACCATGTATAGAACCCGTAATAGCACCGGTAGCAACAAGATCCGAACAAAGTGAATGTTCAACTCGAGATGCTTCGTGCGTTGATGTTGCACGGGATTAGAAGAGAGATAGAAGACACTCACTTGTCACAATTAGACAAGTGTAGCAGTGGCTTGAGGTGTATGTAGTGCAGTAATATATTTCGTAACAGCAAGTTTTAGCACCGCAGTGGCAAACACTACGATATCAGCCTCAGCATCTCGATCGAGAGACAGTATTTTGACGCTTCGATGACCAGGAGGAGAAGATGGTTGCCATAAAACACATAACCCAGAGTTGATCGACGAGTAGTGGGCATCCCGGCCTAAATCCGGCATTGAGTAAGCCACTATAGATGAGTCGTAGAAGGAATAAAGTGTAATCATAGGACATAGGTGCACGTGCTCTTACCGTAGATCTTTGAGAGCAGAGTGTTGAGGCTCTTGGGGGTCATGCATAAGAGAGCAGACTGCTCGAATAGCATATGAAATGTCAGGCGGGTAAAGGTGAGATACTGTAAAGCCCGGCGAGGCTGCGATATAATGTAGAGTCCAGATCTTAGGAGCACACTCTGAGATAGTTTGGAGTTCGTGTCAAACTGGTGTATCGTCTCAGGTTTACGAATTAAGCATAACAGCACGATCAGAACCTCAGTCGCATTACTTTAGTTGAGATAGAAACATCCCCGAAGCATTACGAGTCATAGAAATGCTCAAGAAATAATTAAGTGAGCCCAAATCAGTCATGGAGAACTCTGCATGAAGAGAAGTGATAATCTGCTGTAACAGATCAAAGAAGGATTGCAGTCAAAAACATAATCATCATCCATATAAAAGCAAGTAGCAGTGTCTGTTTGCCCCCCTGTCTGTAGATGAAGAGTGAAGAGTCACAGCGACTATGATGAAACCCAACCAGAGCAGCATAAGCCGCAAATCTCTGAAACCCAGGCGAGGGGCCTGTTTAAGCCCATAAAGAGATCTTAGGAGAAGGCAAACATGATCTGGTTGCTGCGGAAATCCCGGAAACAGGAGGATAGTGCATGTATACAGTTCTCTGTTAACGATCCATGTAAAAGGCATTCTTGACATCAAGTGGTAAACCGGCCAATGTTCTAGAAATGGCTAGACTGAGTTCTGTTCGAATAGTAGCCGGTTTGCCAACCCGGGACTAAATGTGTATCCAATCATACCTGCAGTTGTGTGCTACCATTTGCAACAAGACGTGCTTTGTAACGACTTAGGGTACCATCAAGCGTTATACTTTTGCAAAAACGCTACATAGAACGAACAATGTTTCGTCGGTGGCCGATGCCCAAGAATCCAAGTATTATTTTTAATTAAAGCAGTTATTTCATCAAGCATAGCACGATACAATTTGGGTCACGAAAAGCAAGTGGCTTGGACTTAGGATAGGTGATTATGGTGGAACACGTGTAAGTTAAAACGTTGAGTAGGACGATTAGTACCGACACGAAAGCGAGTGACCATAGGGTGAGTCGAGGTGGGATTATTGTGGTTGTGTGTAGGAATAGTTGTTTCAGTGGATGCGTTTGATGTGGGCTGGACGTTTGGTGAGTGGGGAAGTGGGCTAGACTCATGTGTTTGGTGAGCCGATTAGAGTGGGCTTCGTGGTGGACTGGGTGGAGCAGCAGTAGATGTTATAGTGGTGGTGGGAAGTGGTGATGCAGAAGTGAGTTTGGATATGATGTGTTGATGTATGATGTTGGGCGAAGTGTCCAAAAATGTGTACGAGGGTGAGTCATGAGGAGTCATAGATCCATATGGGAAAACTGTCTCATCAAATGTTACATGATGGGATAAGATGATTTTGTTCGTGTTTAAGTCTAGCATCGATATCCGCGGAGATTTTCGGATATCCCGAAAATTTGCGGTGTAGCCGTGGTTCAAGTTTGTTGATTTTGTGTGAAGATGAGGCATAGCAAAGGAAACCAAAAACCACGAAGATCAGCATAGTTTGATGTTGTTTTATAAAGGAGAGTGTGAGTATTTCATTATTGATGCGGTGGAGGTTAAGATGTTCAGAGGTAGTCGGCTATGTGAAGAGCTTCAACCCAAAATGTAGGTGGCAGGTGAGCTTGGAAAAGTAAAGTACGAATTAAAGTTGTTGTTGTGAGTATCATTCGTTCTGATTTTCCATTGTGTTGTGATGTCTTGGGAACAAGAGAAAAGAATGGAAAATACATTGGTCACAAAATAGTTGGTGAATGGCAGTATTGTCAAACTCACCTCCATGATCACATTGCAAGATTTATTGTTACAATCAAAATGGTTCATTAACTTAAAGCACGAATGTGAATAAATTGGACAAACATCCGACTTATGTCGTAAAGGGTCTAGCCATAAGTAATGTGAGGAATATGATCAAGAATCAAGACATAATATTTAATACCCAAACATAGTAAGAGGAGATGTACATAAATCAGAATGGATAATACTCAATAGGAGATTAACATATAGTTTCTGTTAGTGAGAAGGAAGCCTCACGTGTTTGCCAAGCTGACAAGTTGGCAAGCAGGCAGCTGTGTCATATTACATGAAAATTAATTTATTAGAAACTACGAACGTAGCACTCACTTATCGTATGGACCCAAAGTCGTTGGTGACACGTTTGCTGTCAAACAGAAAAGCTTGAGGGTTTCGTGGAGCGTGTCTGGAATAAGGTCAACACGTGCTGTCACATCTGAGGAGAATTTGACGGGTCCAGAAATCCTTTACAGAAAAACCAAACTCGTCAAATTCAATTGCAGGGTTAAAAGGAATGACGAAGGGGGAAGGCCTCTGGGACAAAAAGCGGAAGACAATGGGTCGTAGGGGATGAACCTCCCCCCACTCCTAGCCGATCATTTGTGAAGAAGTAAAAATGGTCAGCCTTTGCAATCGTCTCTGACCTCCATGCACGGAGGCCGTCATCCTTCTACTAACATAAGAGGGAATATCCCCCCTAACGGTACGCATATCTCGTGTAACGCTGAACCTTTCATACCCAATAATTTACAGTCGTCCAATGGACCGACACCCATTTATGTTAACCTTTACCCTCAACCTAACATGGGGGCAGCCTGCGGGCAACCCATGAGCCATCTTTCCCAGGCTCAGGGGGCAGCTCCTCCCTCGGAGGACCTCCCACCTATTACCACAATGGAGGATATGCTTCGTAGGCCTCCGCGGGAAGCGGCATCTCAGTATCCCATGGGCTCGTACACCCCTCGGGTGTTTTCCTTAATAGCTATCCTTTTAATGCACAACCTATGTACCCCTTGCCGAATGCACTCGTCTACCCAAACCAGGCTCCTAGTGGTCTCTTCGCAAACTACATTGACTGTGTAACCCCATTCGTTCGCTGGATCGAGGACTACCCCTTGCTGGACGGATTAAAATTGCCTTCGCATGTTGGATCCTATGACGGAAAAAGAGACCCCGATAATTTCATGCACCTCTTCGAAGGTTCCATTCATATGCAAAAATGGGCGATGCCCGTGGCCTGTCATATGTTCACGTATATGCTTAAAGATTCCGCCCGAAGATGGTGGAATGGTCAAAAGATAGGTAGCATTCTCAACTATGAAGATCTGAATGCAAAGTTTTGATCCCATTTTAGCCAACATAAGAAGTTCACGAAGACACATCTCGCAGTACATAACATCAAGCAGAAGGAAGGAGAAAGCACTAGAGCTTTCGTTACTATGTATACGGAAGATACTCTGCAAATCTTGGGTTTACATGAAGAGCAACGTATCTCTGGATTCGTTCATGGGTTACGAACAAGGAGCCTAGTGGAGTTCCTCTCCACAGACCTCCCAACTACTTACAAGGTTCTGATGGAGAAAACTTACACTTGGATCGAAGCAAAAGAAGTCGACCAATGGAACTCCGAATGATCACCAAGAAAGCTCGAACAAGTTCAAGAGAAATTCCTCCTGGGATAGCAATAAAGGAAGGAAGAACATAGGCATATTATATCCATACCATGGACTGCTCTCCAACCTGTCCAAAAGCCCAAGAGAGATCCTGGCAACCGAGAAGGTAGCAAGAACTTTCGAACAACCTCCCCGTCTACCATGAAGTAAACGGTCATGCGACATGTCCAAATACTGTCACTTTCACGAAGACCACGGACACGACATGAATAAGTGTCAGGAGCTGAGACATCAAATCAAAGAAGCTGTCAAATCAGGACGGCTAGCGCATCTAGTGGAAGAAGTAAGGAAGGGGAAGACGAAAGTTTCGAATACTTAATTAGGAGAATGGAAGAAGGGAGACAGAGGTACAACACTAACCAAAGCTCCCGTCCTCATGATAAGCAGAAGAAACGGTACCTCGAAGAGGAAGTCAACAGAAGAGTCTACTCGCGGACTGGGAAAGATCATGTTTCCCCTTGTTTCAGGAAACGACAACTCCTCCGATCCAGTTATCATAAAGGCTAAGATATCCGGAAGACAAGTAAACCGAGTATACATGGATAATGAAAGTTCATGTGAAGTCATCTACGAGCAATGTTTCCTACAACTGAAACCTTCAATTAGGTCACTAAGAGTAGACTCAAAGGTTCCCCTCGTTAATTTTTCAGGAGAACACTATTGGCCTCTCAGAGAAATACCTTTGGAAATTACGATAGGGGAAGGTCCTTTCGTAAGAACGGAGGTTCTCGATTTGTCATAGTAAGATCCAACTCTCCGCATAACCTGATACTTAGGAGAACCGCCATGCAAAAGATGGGCATAGTGGTATCCACAATACACAGAGCCATCAAGTTCCATACCCCCGAGGGAGTTGGTACTGTACTGTTGACATACAAACCGAACAAAACAGGAGAAGGACAAAAGAAGCTCAAAGAGGCCTCCTAGGAAGTTACGAAGGACACCCTCAGCTGCATGAGTGCCAAAGAGGAGATCGTTGTCAATAATGAATATCCGGACCAAACAGTCGTCATCGGGAGGCAACTACCAATTGGCTTTAAGAAGGGGCTACGAGATTTCCTAAAGGCAAACGCTGATATCTTCGCCTGGACTTATGATGATATGATCGGAATTCCTAGAACCATTATGGTAGGAGGAAAACCCTTCATAACATAACACAAGTTGAATGAGTTGAAACACATTGAGCCAAGAATAGGACAAGGTGCACGAACATACCGTAAGATCCTCTTGAGAGCAGAGAGATGAGGCTCTTGGGGGTCATGCATAAAGAGACAGACCTGCTGAACAGCATATGAAATGTCAGGCCGGGTAAAGGTGAGATACTGTAAGGCCCGGCGAGGCTGCGATATAATGTAGAGTCAGAAATAGGAGCACCATCTGCAGAAAGTTTGGAGTTGTGTCACAGGTGTCGACACGGTTTTACAAGTAAGAATTCAGCCCCGATCAAGGAACCTCAGTCGGCATTACTTTTGTTGAGTGAAACATCACGAAGCATGACGAGTACAGGAAAATGCCCATGAAATAATTAAGTTAGACCAATTCAGTCATGGAGAACTCTGCTATGAAGAGAAGTGTTAATCTTGCTGTTATCAGATCAAAAGAAGATGCAGTTTCTAAACACTATCATCAACATATAAAAGCAAGTAAGCAGTTGTTGCACCCTGTCTGTACGATGAAGAGTGATAGGTCACAGCGACTATGATGATACCCAACCGAGCAGCATAAGCGCAAATCTTGAAACAAGGACCAGAGGGGCCTGTTAAGCACATTAAAGAGATCTCTGGAGAAGGCAAACATGATCTGGATGCTGCGGATCCCGGAAACATGGTGGTTAGTGCTTGTATACTGTATATGATAACGATCCATGTAAAAAGGACATTTCTTGACATAAAGCCGGTCAAATCCGGGGGCCAATGTCTAGAAATGGATAGACTGAGTACTGTTCGAATAGTAACCGGTTTGACAACCGGAATAAATTGTGTAATCCACATAATACCTGCACAGTTGAGTGCTACCATTTGCAACTAGACGAGCCACATTCGTACCGACTGAGGTACATCAGAGTTTACTATGCCAACAAAAGCCACATAGAACGAACAATGTTCGACGTCGGTGGCGAATGCACAAGAACTCCAAGTATATTTTTAATTAACGCAGTATTTCATCAAGCATAGCACGATACCAAATTTGGGTCACGGAAAAGGCTAATTGGATAGGACTTAGGAATAGGTGATATGGTGGACACGTGTAAGTTAAAACGTTGAGTTGGACGTTGTACCGTCACGAAAGCGAGTGACCATGGGGTGAGTCGAGGTGGGATTATTGTGGTTGTGTGTAGGAATAGTTGTTTCAGTGGATGCGTTTGATGTGGGCACTGACGTTTTGGTGAGTGGGGAAGTGGGCTTAGACTTATGTGTTGGTGAAGCCGATTAGAAGTGGGCCTTCGTGGTGGACTGGGTGGAGCAGCAGTAGATGTATTTGTGGGTGGTGGGAAGTGGTGATGCGAAGTGAGTTTGGGATGATGTGTTGTTGTATGTTGTTGGGGCGAAGTGTCCAATAAATGTGTACAGAGGGTGAGTCTTGAGGAGTCATAGATCCATAGGGAAACTGTCTCATATAATGTAATGACGGGATAAGATGATTTTGTTCGTGTTTAAGTCTAGGCATCGATATCCGCGGTGATTTGTCGGATATCCCAGAAAAATTGCGGGTGTAGCCCGTGGTTCAAGTTTGTGATTTGTGTGAAGATGAGGATAGCAAAGGCAACCAAAAAACACGAAGATCCGCATAGTTTTGATGTGGTTTTAAAAAGGCGAGTGTGAGGTATTTCAATATTGATGGCGGTGGAGGTAGATGTTTCAAGAGGTAGGCGGCCATCGTTGAAGAGCTTCACCAAAAATGTAGGTGGAGGTGGAGTGGGAGAGTAAAGTCGGAATTCATGTTGTTAGATGGTGCGTATCATTTCGTTCAGATTTTCCTTTTTGTGTGAAGTCTTGGGACAAGAGAAACGATGGATAATACCATTGGTCACACATTAGTTGATGAATGGCAGTAATGTCAAACTCACCTCCATGATCACATTGCAAAGATTTAAGTTACATTTAAATGGTTTCTTAAACAAAGCACGAAGTGAATAAATTTGGACAACACATCCGACTTATGTCGTAAAGGGTACAGCCTATAAGTTAAAGTGAGAATTGATCAGAAACAAGACATAATATTTCATACCCGAAACACTATAAGAGGAGATGTCTAAATCGAATGGTATAATATCAAAAGGAGCCTTAACAATAGTTTTCGGAAAAGTGAGAAAGGAAGCCTCACGTGTTTGCCAAGCTGACAAGCATGGCAAAGCACGGAAGACTGTGTCTTATTACATGAAATTAAATTATTAGAAACTAACGAACGTAGCACTTCACTTCCCGGATGACCAAGTCGTTGGTGCCACGTTTGCTGTCCAACCAGAAAAGCTTGAGGGTACGACGGAGACGTGTTGGATTAAGTCAAACGTGCTGTCACATTTTCTGAGGGGGGTGAATTTGACGGGTCCAGAAATCCTTTACAGAAAAACCAAACTCGTCAAATTCAATTGTACATTTATTTTCACGAACGAATTGACGTACAAAAAAATTAAGTTTTTGGACATTTTGGGAGTAATGAGACCATTATTTATGTGGATGTGTACGATAGGGAGTTGTAGCATGCGATATGGCCCATGTTGGTGACAGGAAATAGAGTTTCCTTCCACCAACAAGACAGATGGATATATGCGAGAATTAAAAATAGTACTAAGATTATTAACTGAAGAGTTAAGGTGAGATGACGCACCAGTATCATGTTCCAATTTGAGTTAGCCCGGTTCCTGATATGGTCTAAGTATTAAAAAGCTATGTGGCTGTTGTGTCTCTTGACTAGTCCGATTCCCGAGGAGCTGAGTGGTTTTGTACAGCAGCCGAGTAGAGGGCCTGCTGGTGGCCATTGAACCCGAACGTGGGCTGGTGTGGTTGTGTTTGCTGAAATCCTGGAGGGGCATTGGGCCTTAAGCCCATTGTGTTGTTATGTTGAACTGGTTGCTGACCTGCGAATTAGAATAAGACCATACTGGGCATAGGTTTTGTTAGGCGGACATAGGGATAGATGTGTTGTTGGCTGGTGAATAAGTCCAGTAGTGTCCAGGGCCTGGTTGTATGGACGCGAGAATTATGTTGAGATGAGTGCGGGCATGGGTTGTTTGGTGCCTTTTTGAGAGGCATGTAATGATACGGACAATGCGTCACCCAGCTGCAATAACCTGGCCAAAGTTTAGGGCAGATTATCGGTCTTGTTCTCAGTAAGGGCATCGCGTCAGTTGTTGCGGTTGTTTGAATCCGTTGGGTGGGTGTAGCATGAAGCACTTGTGGTGAGCTTGATGTAGTGGAGGTAGAGGAGTATCGGTTTGCTTAGACCGGAGACGCATCCTCTCAGTCATGACCATTGGTGCGAACAGTTGCTGGTCAGGAAAGGGATTCTTTGTGAGGCAATTATTTGAGCATGGCTTCGTATTTTTCAACTTAGGCGTTGATGAGCTTAGGTGACATTATCGTCATCAGTATTATGGTCGAGCCAGGTCGGTAAGAAGTGTGATAATGGAATCAATCTTGGCGAAGTAGGCGTCTGGTGTGTCGCGCCATTTGTATGCACGTAGTTTACCTTTTAAAGCAAACGATACGTGTCCTTTTGTTTTCTGAAGATAAGTTTCGATGGGGTCCCAGGCGGCTTTAGCCGAAAAGCAGGGGTTGGTGATGATCATCCTTTCCGAATCGTTGGAGAAAGGGTAATAAAGGATCCATATTGTACGTTGAGTCAGCAGTGATACATTCGTCGGTTGGTGGATCAGATGGGGACGTTCCGATCCATCGATGTGGTTTAGCACGATAAAGTTGCTGCAGTGCCTTGAAAAAAGTAAATCCATGTGGAGTAGTTCGATTTCCTGAAGATCGGGTTTTTTTTGGGTTACGAGATATGATTGTTATGTACGCGTAGAGTTGTCAACCAAGGTAAGGGGCATAGAGTGGGTGGTAGTGTATTCGAGTTTGTCATGGCAGGATGAAGAGTTTGACTGTTTAATCGTGGTGAGTTTGATGATTTTAGGGTTTTGGGATCGGATGTGAAGGCTGTACCATGTAAATGTGTATTCGTTTATATGATTGAGATGAATCAATAGGATACATATATAGTGTGCAATAATCGGGCCTAACCTAGTTACATACAAATACAAAGGAAGGCCTGGGCCGTATAGATGTTAACAAAGACAAAGTAAACCGAGTATACATGGATAGCGGAAGCTCATGTGAAGTCATATACGAGCAATGTTTCCTACAACTGAAACCTTCCATTAGGTCACTAAGAGTAGACTCAAAGGTTCCCCTCGTTAATTTTTCAGGAGAACACTCTTTGGCCTCTCGGAGAAGTCCTCTGGAAATACGATAGGGGTAAGGTCCTTCGTAAGATCGGAGGTCTCGATTTTTGTCATAGTAAGATCTAACTCTCCGCATAACCTGATACTAGGGAGAACCGCCATGCAAAAGATAGGCATAATGGTATCCACAATACATAGAGCCATCAAGTTCATACCCCGAGGGAGTTGGTACTGATATATTGACATACTAACGAACAAAACAGAGAAGGACTAAAACAGAGCTCAACGAGGCTCCAGGAAGTTACGAAGGACACCTCAGCTGCTATGAGTGCCGCAAGAGGAGATCGTGTCAACAATGATATCCAGGACCAACAGTCGTCACGGGAGACAAACTACCAACTGCTTTAAGAAGGGGGTACGAGGATTTCTAAAGGGCAAACGCTGATATCTTCGCATGGACTTTATGCTGATATGATGGGACATCTAGAACCAATTATGGTAGGAGGAAAATCCCTTCATAAAAACTTAACAAAGTTGAATGAGTCGAAAAAACACATTGAGCCAAGAAAAACAAAGAAGAGGGGACTGGCACCAGAAAGGAGCGAAGCACTTCACAAAGAAGTAGAATAGCTAACAAAGGCAAACATCCTACGAGAAGTCAAGTACCTGACATGGGTATCAAACCCTATCATGATAAGAAAGGGTAACGAAAAGTGGAAACTATGTGTGGACTTCACATACATCAACAAAGCCTGCCCGAAAGATTGCTATCCCTTACCAAAAAACCATCTAAAAATAGAGTCTCTCACCAAATTTTGGTTGAAATGCTTCCTAGATGCTTACAAAGGATATCATCAGATACCAATGGCAAAAGGGGACGAGGAAAAAATAGCATTCTTCACAAGAGAAGGAGTGTTCTGCTACAAAAGGCTACCCTTCGGTTTAAAAAACGCAAGGGCTACATACCAGCGGCTAGTTGATACGGTATTCAACAATCAAATTGGGCGAAATCTTGAAGTCCATGTTGATGACATGGTAATAAAGAGTGACTCCGAAGAAGACATGCTAGCAGACATCCAAGAAACCTTCGACAAGCTCCGGGCAATCAATATGAAACTCAATCCTAGAAAGTGCTCATTCGGCGTGGAAGAAGGCCCATTCCTGGGATACCTCATTACGAAGCAAGGAATCAAAGCTAACCCCTCAAAGGTGAAGGCAATATCTGACCTGAAGCTACCCAAAATGGTCAAAGAAATACAAAGTCTCAACGAGAAACTAGCAGCTTCAAGCCGTTTCCTTCCGAAATAAACCGATAAGACACTCCCTTTTCTAAAGGTGCTGAAGAATTGTGCAAACAAGAAGATAGTTCAATAAACGCAGGAGGCAGAAGAAGCCTTCCAGAAAATGAAGGAGTACATAGAAACATTACCCACGGTCACAACCCCAATCAAAGGTGAAACCCTGGTAATGTACCTAGCAGTCTTAAAAGAAAGTATAAGTGCAATTTTACTTACAAAAAGTGGAAAGAAGCAAATCCTCATTTATTTCATAAGCCGAGCACTAAAAGGGGTAGAAATGGAGTATCCAGAGCTGGAAAAACTCACACTAGCCCTCGTATACGCCGCAAGAAGGCTCCGGCGGTACTTCCAAGCTCACCCTATCCAGATACTAATGGACAAGCCCATAAAATAGATACTAGCAAGACCTAAAAAATCAGAGCGTATAGCTAAATTAGTAATAGATCTGGGGGAATACGATATTGAATTCAAGGGGCGCAATTCCATTAAGGGACAGATCTTGGCCGATTTCTTGGCTGAGATACCGACAACAGAATGTAAAGAAAAAGAAACCCAAGATGCAAGGAATGAGGAGCTGGATCCGAAAGACACATGGAAGCTATACATAGATGGAGCTTCCAGCTCTGATGGTTTCGAAGCAGGATTAATACTTATTAATCATGAAGGAAGAGAGTATACTTACGCTCTGAGGTTTGAATTTGAGACCACCATCAACGAGGCAAAGTACGAAGCGCTGCTAGCTGGCCTACGAATTGCAGAAGAAATGAAGATCGAAGATATAGACATCTTCGTGGACTCCCACTGGTAGCAAACCAAGTGAAAGGACTCTTCGAAGCGAGACAACCAGTTATAAAGCAATACTTGGAGAAAACAAGCGAGATACTCAAAAGCTTCAAGAGCTACTCCATGGAACATGTCCGGTAAGATCAGAACAAGAAAGCAAATGCTTGAAGCAAGCTAGCTTCTATGACCTTCTCAAAGCTCGCAAAGGAAGTCTTGGTGGAAGTATTACATGAAAAGTCAATCGTAGGGGAAGAGGTGACGGACATCATCAAAAAAGAAGGGGAAAACTAAATGGCACCAATCCGAGAATACCCACTATTAGGAAAACTCCCCAACGATAGTCAGAAAGCAAGAAAGATAAGAATTAAGGCACCTCAGTACAAGATGATTGACAATGATCTATATCGCAAGTCATGTCTATCGCCCTGGCTTCGATGTGTAGGGCCCACACAAGCAAAGAGCATCATTGAGGTGATACACAAATGGTTCTGAGATGCATTTTGGGGTGGGGGGGGCGGTGTATTGGTAGGACTCGTTCTGCGATCAGTGGTATCCAAGATTACAAGGCTGGGGTATTATTGGCCTTCGATGCACAATGACGCGAAGACACTGATACAAAGATGTGAAGCATGCCAAATACACTCATATATATCGAGGAAACAAAGAAGGAGATGGCATCTTAACGTCGGGTGGCTCTTTTTCACTAAGGGGAATTGACATTGTGGGACCACTGCCACTCGCACCAGGAGGTGCAAGGTTCCTCGTCGTAGGCATTCGTTCATAACCTTCACAAATGGAGTCAAAGCAACAACTAGAATCTACGATAGAATAACAAATGGATAAGCTTATATGGGAGCATATCGTATGCAGATTTGGTACACCCCAGGTAGTTATCTCCGATAATGGGAACGAGTTCGCTGAGGGAACATTCCTACTCTTTTTAGGCCAGGAAATCGGTATACTTTTAAGCCGTCACCTCGGTCTACCCACCCTCAAGACAACGGACAAGTCGTGTGACTACTAATAGTGACATTGTCAAGGGTATGGAGCGAAGACTAAGTAGGACCCACCAAGGCTGGGTGGATGAGTTACTACAAGTACTATAGGCATACTGGACAACCCCGAAATCCAGCAACGGATAAACTCCTTTTACTATAGTCTATGGCTCAAAGGCCGTAGTTCCCATTGAAATAAGTGTGGAAACAAAACGAATTAAGGAATTCGAAGCAAGACAGAATGAGAAAAAACACAGAGAAGATCTCGATATTCTCGAAGAAAGGAGGGAGATGGCTTCCTTCAGAGAAGCCTATTCAGCAAAATCTAGAGAGATATACAACAAAAGTATCGACCATTACATTTCTAGCAAAGACTTATGTGCTCCGACTCAAGAGTGCCAGCAAAGCAGAGTTCCAAGGAAAAAAGAGACCAACATGGGAAGGATCCTACATAGTAAAGAAAAGCATTTGAGATTGAGCCTACAAAATTAGAAAACAATTATCTGGCTCCCCTGTTAACCGAACATGGAATGGTTCAAACCTCCGTAAGTTTTACATGTGAAAAATGTTATTCATCAATTTCTAAAGTCATTGTTTCGACTATTTTTTAGCAAGGGAACTAGTTATAGTGTAGCAAACTAAGTGTTCATAAAAGAAATGATGTAAATCTTTTTACACTATCAATGAAATGGATTCCTTTCAAATCTCTTGTGTCGTTATTTATAACAAAGATTTGAGACAACAAAAACATGTAGCAAACTAAGTGTTCATACAAGAAATGATGTAAATCTTTCTACACGATTAATGAAAGTAATATATTCCCTTTCAATCTCTTGCGTCGTTATTTACAACAAAGATTGGGGACACCAAGTACTTAAAAGTTTCAACATTCGAAGGGATTCCGTAAGGCCACACATGAGCCTTACATTTACGAGCATCTAAATTCACGTTAACTTCCCAAAGGTATTCATTCGAAACCTTTTTGGGCTAAGGCGGAGCGGGTCGCGACCCTCTGTCATAAGCAAAGGACTGCTTGTTAAACCTTGGTGAACAAAAAAGCAATTTATACAGGCCACACTTGAGCCTTATAAAAATAAGAAGCAATAAAAAAAGCTGTGAATAAATAAGGAAGGGAGGTATAATCTACTCTCCATTAACAGGTGACACCATATAAATGTCACATAACCAATTCAAGCAACATTGTTTGAAGTAAATCACATGTACATACCACCCGGATAGTCAAAATAACGCCTACATGGCGATCTTCACATAACTGGAGCCTTCAAAGACGAAATCCTGGAACAAGACGAAGCAGATTTAGAGCGAAGAGACTACGGTTTCTTTAAGAGTAGTTTCTCTACAGGGGCATATGGATCAGCAGTCACTTCAGCTAGGAAAGGATAAGAAGCATTAGCTAGGTCATCGTCGTCTTAATCAAATTCCTCTTTCGAAGAAGAACGATAGCAGACATCTTTTTCAAAATAAAAGGCCCTTTCAAACTAGCAACCTCTTTAAAAGCTACACACCTGCCTCAGAACATAGCTGCTTTAACAAGCTTGGCAACAAGAAAACCCATCTCATCACTACGGATAAGTTTTGTAGCCACATCAGGAACAACCTTCGACACCACAGTAGCCTGATCCTGCTTCAAACTGTCAATATCTTGCAGCAATTGGGTTTCAGAATTCTTGAGTCTCTATTTCTCAAGTTTAAGTCCTTCAACTTTGGCGCGAGGGATGGAGAGGGTCTGCTCATAGTTAATCCATTTTTTCTCTTCAAGTACAAGTCTGCTGTACTCACTGTGAAGCCTATCAACCTGCCCGTGTAAAGTCTCAATCTATGCACGCATGTCCAACACAAGAGGATTTTTATCCAAATCCTGCAAAGCTTCATTACATTTCCTCTCAAGCTCAGCATAGGCTTTATCCTTCTTAATTTCCCTTTCTCGGATAGCATCACATGAAGCCCTTGCTTTTTCAAGGGCAAACATGAGCTGACGAGTTTGACTATTCACCATATTGTCTAGAACAGCCTGTCGCATATAAGCCCTGTCATGGATATCGAAGAGCTTTTCCAGGCTTATATCTCTAAGATGCTGCTTCCATGAAAGAGGAGTTACATGGGCAACAACAAAATGACAATCGACGGAATCTTTTAGTTCTTTGGAAGAAGGAAACTCTGGGAAAACAAATATAAGTTTAGAGCCACACGTTGACAAAACGGAAGAGGCAGAGAAAGTATAGAACTTACCATGGATGTCAGGATGGCTGTCAACATCTAGGGGATCAAAGGCATCACCGGCAACTTTACTCGCTTCAGGAGGCGCTTTTTGAAGCTTGTGACGGGCCTCTTTGAATGACAAACCAGTAGCATGTTTCCTCTTACCCGTAACCTTTGAAGATTTACGTAACCTCTCCCGCCTCCCTATGATGTCTCCTTCATAGGTTACGTCATCCGAGTCTTTGGTGTTCTTAGCAATGTGAGAAGGAGGGGCAGAATTCAGAGGAGCAAGTAAATAAATACAAGGTGATTCATTGTTGACAGACCTGTTCGAAGGAGCTATCCGCTTCTACATCACCATTATTTCCTCCCACCATAAGATCCTAACGTCCATCTCTGCAAAACACAAAAACAACAAACAATTGATTATTTAGCCGTACGATCCAAAAACCCTTTATCAGATAGTACTATCTTTCTGATTAAGTCGTCAATTCATTTACTGGACCAAAACGATATCAGTTAAACACAAGCTCGATCCATATAGAATCTTGCAGTCACCTAAAGCAGTGCCTGTTTAATGTTGGGACACTAGAAGGTTTTCCATCAATCATGTGATTCTAAAGAGGTATACTCTGATATTTTGGCAAGATCACAAGGATAATGTGTAGGACTCTTTGTTACAACTTGTGAACTTAATAGTGTTCAAAAAGTATTTTGACATTGTGTCCTAATGAGATTTATAATTTGATCTCTCTTAGCTCTAGACTCGATTTGTGCACTTTGGTTTTAGTAATCGGAGGCTGGAGCTGACTGCCACCTATTCAATATCAACTAACTCGGAGTGAGAAAGTCAATAGATAACGTGTGTATCTCCATGACAAATGAGACAAGTCTCTTTTGAGAGAAACTCGAATAGCTGGGAAGGGTTGTGCATTGCAGCACTAGGTCCATGACGTCTTTCTTCAATATCATCTTTGTGATTTTGATAGATTATGTATTGACCCGGTTTCTGCCTAAGGTGTGTGGAAGGCTTCTTTCTTTTCACCCTTTATCCATACATTTCTTTTTAATTATTCAACCCCTTCAATGCATACCAAGACATCATCACTAACACCTTATTGTGATTGTTCCAGTGTTAGCTCAGCCTTAGTTGGCATTATTCCCTCATTCTCATTCATCTCTAATCATACCTAAGGACTTCTAATCTAACTATGGAATGTCCATGGTAGATCCCTCTGGTTCTGGTTGGATCATAAGACTTATACCTAACGTTAACCACCTTATGACTTCATCAACGTCGTGAGTTAATTGGTTGTTTGGTATAGAGATCAAAACTATAAAACCATTAAAAAATCAATCAAAGTGTTTCATAGAAATCAAGACATTTTTACACTTTGAGAGTTTCATCCTTTTGAAATACTCCGCCTACACACGTGCATCGAGATTCGAAATTGTTTCGCACATGTGGGTAGAAGTTGTGCACTTAAAGTCTTAAAGATCATATTCTTCTAGATCATATTTTAATCATATTTTCTTCCCTTATTTAAAATAATAAATCTCTTAGTATTTAAAATACTAATTGATTAAAATTTAAGACATGAAAAGTTTCACGGGGAGAAAAATGTTACCATAAGATTGCATGAATTAGTGAACATTTTTCTTATTGCTCCCCTTCAACAATATATGCGGGATACCAAAGATTTTTAAAACTTGACATTACAAGGAAAAATGATATGACACCACAAATATGTTGAAGATGGAGTAGATTGCCTTAGTGAATATTGTATATTATGACTTGACATTTGATATACTACATTTTAATGTCACTTGAATGTTTTTGGATACATAAAATTGATATTTATGAGATGTACCCAAAATACATTAAAAGGCTTTTGGTTTGAAAAGCCCCCCCTCAAAAGTTGATTCATTTATGAAAAATGACATTTTTGAGCATGATTGTACCAATTGTTAAACACGCCAATTCTTAAATATGTCGAGGAAGGGAGTGTTAAGCACACAAGTTTAACAAATACCACTTATTATGGAAAGATACCACAAATTATATTTTAAACAATTTGACATTGAAAGTTCTTTTTAAAAAATTGTGCTCAATAGTTTTGAAAACCTGATAGAAGACTTCTCTTCTATTTGTAAAGTAAGCGCATTGAAGCGTACACTCCCCTAATATTTGAGTCCAGGTTACAGTCTGAAATGACTGTAAGCCATTGTTATGAGCTCAAAACTTTTGAATGTTTTGTCAAGGAGCCCAAGACCCGAGAAATTTGACTTTCCCGTTGATAGGATAAGTTATCTTGAAAGATACACTTTCCTTACATTGAAGTCCGAGTTATGTACTGAAATGTACATAAGTCATTGAGAAAATTTAGAAAGGACATGTTTTGAAACGTTTGAACTCTTGCTCGAACTTCATTTATACACCCGTGTCAATATTAATCGATATTTCTAGGTACGTAAATGTTATCGATTCCAAGAGACATGTCGAGAAGATTATTTTTGGTATTTTTAAAATTTTCTGATTTTGTATTTTGTTTTTGAAGATTTTATATTTTTTGTATTTTCTTTTTCAAAAATATATACAAATCGATGTTTGATTTATATCAAGCAGATTCGTTTGCCAGAACCTCCAGTTCTTCTGGAGTCAAACATCTCATACTGAGTCGTCTGATGAGGTACTGAAATCTATCTTGCGATAGATCTTTAGTAAACAGGTCAGCTAACTGGTGTTCAGTTCTGACAAAGAATAATTCAACAATACCATTTTCAACCTGTTCCTTGATAAAGTGATATCTGACATCAATGTGCTTCATACGAGAATGCTGGACTGGATTGCACGAGATGACTATGGCTGCCTTTGAATCACAATACATAGGTATTTTGTCAAAGTGAAAGCCATAATCTGTGAGCTGAGTTCTCAACCAGAGAACTTGAGCACATCACGCAGATAGATACACATACTCAGATTCTGCTATAGATATTGAAGTGAAGTCCTGCTTCTTGGACCACCAGCTAACTAGCTTATCACCTCCTAGAAATTGTATTCCACCAGATGTACTTTTACATGTATCGAGACAGCCCGCGTGATCTGAATCTGAAAAAGCAGTTAGTTCGAAACCGGTGTCCTTCGGATACCATAGTCCCATGTTAATGGTATTCTTAAGGTACCGAAAGATCCGTTTAACCTCCTTGAGGTGCTTTTCAGTTGGTCTCGCTTGATAACGAGCACAATAACATGTTGCATGTACAATATCCGGTCTACTTGCTGTTAAGTACATGAGTGCCCCGACCATGCTACGATATTTTGTTTGGTCAACAGGAGTTCCACTCAAGTCAGCATCTAGGGGTTTAGTAGCCATTGGAGTACCAATGCTATCACATGAGGTCATACCATGCTTTTTAAGTATCTCTTGAGCATACTTAGCTTGGTTTATA
Organism: Tanacetum coccineum; assembly: GCA_026074375.1. Lineage (NCBI taxonomy): Eukaryota > Viridiplantae > Streptophyta > Magnoliopsida > Asterales > Asteraceae > Tanacetum > Tanacetum coccineum. The sequence goes on along the minus strand of BQNB010018731.1, from coordinate 348 downwards.
AAGATACCACGTGGGGATTGGTGGATCTGAATTCCTAAAAAGAATTTTAGCTCCCCCATCATAGACATTTCAAACTTGTTGTGCATTAGTTTTTCAAACTTTTTGGAAAGTTTTGGGTTCGTAGAACCAAAAATAATGTCATCAACGTAAATTTGCACAAGCAATATGTCTTCCCCTTTTTTAGTAATGAACAGAGTTGGATCAATAGAACCTTTTGAGAATCCTTTAGATACCAGGAAGTTAGAGAGTTCATCGTACCATGCCCTTATAAAGCCTTTTTAAGATGGTAGACTTTGTCAAGATGGTATGGGTCTATGAATCCATCTGGTTGATTGACATACACTTCTT
>BQNB010018730.1:30100-57980 GCA_026074375.1 Tanacetum coccineum | reverse complement strand
TGAGAAGAACCTTAGCTATTGTTTCATCATCTCCAAATATTATAGAAGTAGGTGTTTGAGTGGCTTGAGTAGCACTTCCCTCTTCAGTATGATCTTCAGTACCTTTTCTTTGCTTATCAGTACTTTCAATTTGTTCATCGGTACCTTCAATATGTTCATCGGTACATTCAATTTGCCTGTCAGTACTAACTTTGGATCCGTCAGTACTAACTATTGGTCTATTAGTACTAACTTTCTCCTCGAAAAGGTGTCATCTAATTCGGAAAAAGAGGAAAGCTTAATCCCCGGTACATTGGACCATTTATGATCCTTAAAAGGGTCCGCCCAATGGCATACACACTTGAGCTTCTTGAAGAACTCAAAAATGTCCATAGTACCTTCCACGTTTCTAATCTAAAGAAATGCCTATCTGACGAATCCCCATCATTCTAATGAAAGAGCTTCAGCTCGATGACAAACTCAACTTTGTGGAAGAACCAATAGAAATTATGGATCGTGAAGTCAAGCAACTAAGACAAAGTCGTATCCCTAAAGTCAAAGTAAGATGGAACTCTAAAAGAGGACCAGAATTTACGTGGGAACGTGAAGATCAAATTCGTGTCCCAAGTAACTTACATTATTTCCATAATACCCCCCACTTTTTTCCCCCCCTAATCAAACTAAATCTCGGGGCGAGATTTATTACAGGTTAGGGACTATAACAAACCCACAATTTCTCCTATGTAATTATCCATTATTTAAATTGATCATTTTCCTCTGTTTGTAATTTCCATCTATTAAAATTAGATGCAACTATTTTCATGGAAAGATTTTTGTTTTATTCCATCTATGATGAACGTAACTTACATTACAAAAGTAAACGAGCTCACGCAACCTACCAATGCCAATTTCATCAACGTTTATAGCAAGTAAACGTTATAATATGTCAAGCAATATGTTTTAAACTCCATTTTTACCATACGTTATCTATTTAACGTACAATTCAAAACGTTTATTATAAAACGGCTTTATACGTTAAATGTTTATATCTAAACCTTGATTACATGTAATGTTTACATACAAATAAAATGTACAAACTTGTAAGGCATGTGTACAAGTTACTAATGCACCAAATTTGAATTATCTTTTCCCTCCAAAACCAATGTACAACTCCTTAAAGCACAAAGTACAACCCGATAATGCACCACATTCAAAATATGCATTTCCCTCCAATTTCTTTGTAGTTTTCATACCACTTTTTTAGCACAACTTACAAGTCTTTATAGCAAAACATTTGAACTAGAGATTCCCTCCAATCTCACCCCTACTCGTCCTAAATCTAAAACCCTAACCCAAAACCCTAATGAACCCGTTACACCTTAAACTAGTGCTAACCTAAACCCTAACCAAGCAACCACCCTCCACACCTTGTCACCACCTTTCTTAGCCTCCTTGTCACCACCTTGCACCTTTGAGCTCCAAGTAAACACCTTGCACTCTAAGTAAAGCACATTGTCACCACATTTCCACCACTATGCCGCCACCTCAACCCCTCGTCACCTCCTTAGTAAACCGAACCCCCTCCACCACCCTTAACCTCTCTAAGTTATAGTTCTAGCTTCCCTTAGTCATTACAAGGATAAAACTCCACAACTTGGCCACTACTCCTCTTCTTTCCCTATATATATAGCCAAAACATACACACACATACAAATACACAACACATAAATTTTATCAAACACCTACACTTGTTCTTGACCTATTTCTAGCCAAGTAGAAGCCAAGTTTAAAAAAGAAAGAGGTTCTTGAATTCATCTTCAAAAGTTTTTGGATCATACTCACGCAATTCGACCCATTCAAGCTCTTGTAAGTCCTAGAACTTGTTCCATAAACTCTTGATATGTTTTAATCCTTTATAAGCTTTATTTAAGCCTCTTGTATATGCCTTTGAATCATAAAACCATTCGTTTGGTTTTCCTAAACCAAACTGTGCCCTAAATAACATTTTGAAACCCTAAACCTATTTGAACTCCATCAATAAGCTAGCTAAAGCTTATTTGAGCCCTTAAGTTCTATATAACATGCATCTTTAACATATTTTAACCTTTGAGACACCTTCCTAATAAGCCCCAACTTGACGGTTCATTATTTCAAAACCAATCGCACCCCTTTTTGAGTTTTCGAGCCCATAAGCTCATTTTATAAGCTACAAGCTTATTAAATCTTCAAAACTAACTTATTTCAGCTTATTGTGAATTAAGATAAAGTTTCCAAATGAAGTTGGATTTCAAAAATACAAAGATATATCAGATTTTGGACTAAAAAAACGCAAAAATCATTTCATGCATAAGGGTATATATTATAAATTATGAAACTTATAAGCTTTTTGGGCTAAAAATGTAAATATCCTAAAGTTAAACCACAAGGGCCTGTTTTGCAAACTTTCTAAGTTAAGGGTTAAATTTGTAAATTAATATATACCAAGGGTATATAATGTTATTTTTAAATTCTTAAGGGTATAAATTGTAATATTTTTATATTTAATTATAAAAATATATTTAAACGTTATAAGTCTCGATTTTATTAAAACCCGACACAATCATTGTTTCATTCATCGATCGAAACATATAAAAATAATTATGTAATATATTTAACATATTATCATCCACTAGCTTTTGAAAAAACTTAAAAAGATAAAATCTTAACATTTAAATTATAACGTTTCACGTTACTAGGGAATTTCATGTGAGGGGATTTCATTTGGGTAGACGTTTTGACGAGTTGCTGGATTTACGATTTAAAGTGTCCTCAAACGTTTACTACATGACCTCTGGATTATGATAGCCCGAACAGTGATACGATGTTTTCACAAATTAATAAACCAAATTAATGTTTATGTTAAACTTTATGAAATAAAGTTTTTAAAATGTAAAACTAAGACTTGGCATATTACCCCAGGTTGCGTGACAAAGCCATTTATTTCTATTTGAGTCACTTTTGACATCAATTAGATTTCCTTATTAAGGTGAGTTCATAGTCCCACCTTTATATGTTTTCCAAATCCCATGGGGAGATACATGCTATAAACCATGAATACAAGTATTTTTCTAACTGTATGCTATCCTGATAGATTATTGCCAAAGTTACCTTCATTGCCAATATCCCTTATATCATGAACCATTAATCACCGTAACGTGAATGCGAATATCTGTGGATAGATCTATCGGGACTGACGAACCCGTTTATGTTTACCAGTGAGGTAACCAAGCGCACTATATTTGAGAAATAATGGGTAATTTAGAAAATTACCTTTCCAGAAGGACATTTGTTTCCTTAAATGTCATTGATATGACTTACATGTTAAAGTTTGAGCGTCATGAGCTTAGTGCGATAATATTGTTTTCCATGATAATTGTATTCGTTGCAATTATTACCATTTACATTAACTTGTATTCAACCATTATATTGCAAACCTATGAATTTCACTCAACCTTTGTGTTGACCTTTTAGCATGTTTATCTTAGGTAACTAAGCAAACTATGGCACGGAATGGCATGGACTTGAAGGCGTCCAAACTTGTTATCATTCAAACTTTATGTTTTCAATGTACTTTGGGATCTCTTTTGTAAAACTCTGATATATTATTGAATGATAACTAATTTTTTCAGAACGTCTCTTTTGAGTCGTTTTCTATGATAATAACTGTTGATTCATGAAGTAATACCCCTAATTTTGCTTTCGCTGCTATGTCAAATATCGGGGTGTTACACATACCGACGAAAACCGAGTATTATTAGCGTCTCATGGATTGGAATTTATATTACTAGCACAAAAACCCTCAAATTCCACCCCCACAATGTGAGGTTCGTCCTTAGATATTATACCTTTAGCTTGTTCGAGTTAAGGAGTGAGCAATCATGTGTGTCTATTCCGTCATTACGAATGTGTATGCGTGGTTTTGTTGCCTTTTTTGGAACATTGGTATCGGTTACTTTAGGATAATAAGAGTGTACCAGTAGCATATTAAATTCTAGAACTTGTTTTAGTGATGCATCCCGAGATTGCATAGTAAGTATTAGGATTTGCTTGATAAGAGGCATTAGGATTAACCCATGTTTTAAACCTGTAACTTTTATGATGGTCACACCGATCATATAACTATCCCACAACCTTAATATGCACTCACCTTTAGTGCAAGATACCCCTAGTACAACCCTCCGAGCCTATCCTTTTTTACGGTTCTCATAATTTTTTGGTTAAGCCAGACTATTAATGAAGAGCATTGTCACCCTTAAACCAATTGTTACACCCAAATCGCCTTAGCCTACCTTTTATGTACTCATTTTTAGTACATTATTGTTTTAACCCAAGTTAATTATTAAGTACACGGTTGCTAAGTCCTTATCGTTGTAAATACTGTTTTGGGATGATTGGGATTCATGGTAGTATTTATTTCGCGGAAGAATGGGGAAGAAAGTTAAGTCAATACCCCCATATGTTTGTCAAATGATCTCCATGTTATTTTGATCCACCTCAAATCGGGTCATTAGTTAGATTGTAAATATCGAGCATGTAAAAGCTCAAGTGTTGGGGTACGTATGTATTATATTTTTCAAAAAAAGAGAAAAATAGAAAAGAAAAAGAAAGAGATTGATGTAGAGTTGAGTAGAGTTTGTATATCTTCATCAGAGTCCTGGCTTAGCAACCAAACCAGCGTGTATTCGTGTGAATAATTAGCTAACCCTTCCACTCCAAATTCACCCAAAGTTACCCAAAGTTACCACCCAAATGTATCTCATCCATTTTTGTTTCCATTATATGTTATCTTACACCTACACCCCACAACCCTTTAAAAGACCTCTTAGATAGTAATGAATAATGCTTGCACCTAGCGGTGGAGGTTTGATCCTTTACCAAGCCTATGGTAATTTATATGTTATGATAGGTAATGAATGTTGATTTTCTGTTTCCCCTATATGTTATAATTTATTATACAACCAAGTAAAAGAGAGAATCCCCAAACACTTATGTGAGGTGCTAGTATATATTTTCTGTGCTTTTACTTACGAGGTCTAGAAGGTTGTGTTGTAAAATACGTTTAAAGAGTAGGTAAAATGACCCCTCATATTGTTATTGTCTAGGTAGAAAAGCCTATTTGCTTGAGGACAAGCAAATCCCAAGTGTAGGGGTATTTGATGAGGTGTCATTTTATACACTTTTTCGGGGTCGTTTAACCTCCTAAATCATGCATTTATGCCCAAAATAGGTACTTAATCATTCCTTTTCAGGTATTTCTCATTTGGAAGGCATTTGGAAGAATTACACATGACTTGGGCTCATTTGGAGAAGAAACGGACAAGACTACGGACCTACACCAACATTGATCAAGAATTTCTCTACAGTGGTTGGAGACGGCGTTACAAATACAACCGTTACAAAAAAAACGTGATTCAGTTACACACTAAGATCAAGATGGCGTCACAAAGAATCCAAGAATGTGCGTTCAACCATATGACCCAACTCATAATCTAAAAAATTCTCTTTCAAGATACTTCGACCTGTATACATCATTTTATATTTCCTATAAATAGAAACTTTAGTAATAAAAAGAGGGTTACGAACCCTATTTCGTTTAGCAGCTGTTAAGGCACGAATTTTAGGCCTAAAAACCCAATTATACTTACCACCAACTCATGTAATAAACAAGTAAACATTATTTTAATCATGCAAAAAATTTGTATGTATAGTAACTATGTGGTTGTTTGATTCATCATATGTTCTAGCTTAACTCTTAAAACATACTTCGGCTAAAACCTAAACTCCAATGAGTAATTATTAACGAATGTAATAAACCCCTAGAATGTAGATCTTATGTGGTGTTTTCTTCTTGTGATAGAAGTGCACTTAGGTCATAGACAAAACCAGCTATTTGTCTACATCGCTATTGATAAGTCCTAGAATAAACTTAATTATGTAGAAAGGATTAACTATCGGGTCATAGTCTTCATACTACCTTGCCCACTAATATAGTTGGAACCACTTTTAGAAATAATTCACATGCACTTAGAGAACTCCTAGGGAGCCATGTAATAGATCTTCATACAACCATATCGGGTGCGATTTTATGCTTTAATCTCAAGCGGAACACGAAGACTAAGTAGGAACGGCTGGTTTCGTTTGCAATTTTGTACAAGACCAAAGAAGAAATATTACATAGATCCGTCACAATGGTAACAAGGCAACAACACTAGGATCAGCAATCAAGGTGAGTAAAACATGAGTTAAATAAACACAAAACAATTAATCTTATGAGTTATCACTTAAGCATAGATATATATTTAATTTTAATAGCTTAAAACCAACCACCTCTCCAATTATAATTAATTTAAATTAGCTTTCCATAAAATACAGATAAATATAAAAATAAACGTTCCCAAAACTAATTAGAAATTCCTATGTAACCCATGATCGAGCCTTCCTAACCTATTCCTCAAGTGAACGATAAACAACACCCCTGATGTCTTGCACATTAGGTTACTTACCTAAAATTATAAAACATCTTGTAGAAACCTACGCGACCGCCCGCATCAATAGCGACGACCGCATCAATTGCTTAATCTCTATTTCTTTCGTAATTGTCTTATTTCATTAAATAACTATTCTTGGGAACGACCTCGGATTTATCAAACCTACACTATTTACGATCGGGTTCTCTGCTCGTTAGTGTGCTTTGTGAAACGAGTTTTATAAATTTAAAACTTGGTAAAAATATCTTTAAAAGAAAATACGCATCAAGTTTTTGGCGCTACTGCCGAGAAATAGTTTATTTTGACGAATTAAGACTTAATCATGTTGCTAATCATCTCTTTTAAGCATATACTTCTAGATACAGATACAATCAACGCAAGGGCTAGCTTTCTACTGATCGATGTGGGAACATTAATCTCCCGCAATAAGACAACGTAGCCAAAAAAGAGTCAAACTTAACAACTTACTAAATAAACAAAAGTACTAGTCCGGAGACAACCCGAAAGGTTCTTTTAAATTTCTGCATAAATATAGCAATAATATTTTCTTGGTCATTCAAATGTTACGCCGTAATCAAGGTCGAGGGTTACGACGTAATAGTCATTAATTAAAATTACTTAAGGGTATTTTTGAAATGATTTTAAATACTTTACGGTGTAACCTATATGCACTGTTACACAGTAAACTTCTTCTGGGGTATAAAAAGAAAAATGTTTACGTCATTAGGCACCGTCTTCACCACTTTTACCCTAAATCTTCACAGTAAAATCATGTTCTTACTGTTCCTAATCAATCTCTCATGGCAGGTGATTATTCTTCCCTTCAGTCCTTGAATATAATCTTAGTATGCAATGTTATATGTCTTGTTTGATTTTCCCATCTACAAGTTAATTGATTGATTAGTACATTCTTAAAAATTATTCCCTGCCCGAATTAACCAGTGTTAATCACATTGAAGTAAGAGTGAATGATTTCATATCTATAGATATATTGATAAGAATGTTTGATAGGGGCACCAATCCAATTCTATTCATTAAAAACTTGGTTTTAACTATTTAAAATGGGAGTATTCAGGGAAAAATGGGAAAATATGTTGCTAAAAATAACCTGTAAGTAGTGTTTGGAATTAGACATAAGCAGTGTTTACGCCGTAATCATTGTAATAGTTACGGCGTAAAAAGGTATGTTACGACGTAACACATACTAGGGTTACGCCGTAATGTCCTCCTGATCTCTTAATTTCAGGAGTATCTAGATACCAATTCGCCTAATAATTTTTAAGAGTTTGTTTTGGATGTGGTCGTCGTTAGAATTCTACAAGAAGTTTACAACTCCCTAGGCAGTGTACCTAATCGTTGTAGCGTAGTATAGGCAAGGCTCGGGGAGTTGTTATCGTTCTCTAGGGGAATATCACTGTGAAGCCGGGTCGAATGTTCAGTAAGTTCTAAAGGTTGAAGGAAGATTATTTTTGTGTTTTTATGTTTTATAGAAAGCAAGTAAACATATAGTTTTGAGAGTTAGTTTGTATTAACTATTTCTACTTTTAATCTAATCTAATGAGGAGACAATTATATAATGAAGAGTATTCACTTGGGATACACTACTCCTTGCTACTATCTAATTCTACCTATTGCTTTATCACACTTGAGATGTAATGTCTAATTATTTCCTAAGTTATGAACGTATTACACAAACCCGCCATCTACTTAGTATGCCGCTAGGCAACACACAAGTAAAGTATATGAAGACAATTACAAGGCCCCTAAGAGTACATTACATGCATTTGAAATATCTTAAGAGGGATCAACCATATAAGGGGTAAGATAGTATGAAGACTTTTACCGATGGTATCCTTTCTACACACTCGCGTTTCCCTAGACATGTCAACAGCAATACATACAAAAGCTAATTTTCTAAAGCCTAACGCGCACATCCATCAACAAGAAGCAATAGGAAACAAGAATTATAAACTATAATCAATTATACTCATTGAATCTGTCACAAACATCAAGATCTAATCAACTAATGACAAGTTTCATGCATACCCAAATAAATAATAGATGAATTATCCAAGCATACTCAAATCATAATCAACAAAAGGAATTAAAGACATGAATTAAGATATAAGTGATAATCAAACCATTACAAATTCTTTATGGAATTAATTAGGTCTTCTAAGTTGCTAGAAAAACACATACCCAAACCCTAGAATCAGACTTAGGGTTGGGGGCTTGATAAAAACAAAGTTATGAGGCTATATTTATAGGAAAACCCTAGGTCGGCAATCCTGACGTCGTCACCAAAAATTCCGACGCCGTTGCAGCGTCATTTTCACTAAGTGCCGATTTTCTTCGCTGTATCGAGTGAGCCTGTTAATCGTCAAAATCCGAGTTCGTATGAAGGGGTTATGACCAAACAATAACTATACTATCGCTCACAGTGAAATGATCTCTCAAATCTCTGTGACACAAAATTCTTCTAGGTAACTTAGGTCGCCACGTTTTAACGCCGTCGCTCAATTCCCTGACGCTGTCACTAGATAGATCACGACGGCATCACTTTATGCCATACGACGCCGTCTCCAGATACAGTATATCGCCATAAATCTTCAAGAGATTTGGTATAGGTCTGTAATCTTGTCTGTTTCTTCTCCAAATGAGCCCAAGTCACGTGTATTTTCTCCAAAAGCCATCCAAGTGCTAAAAACCTAAAAACAAACGATTAAGCACATAATCTGGGCATATTTGCATGATTTATGGGGTTAAATAACCCCGAAATAGTGTATCAAATGATACCTCATCAAATACCCCTTGACACTTGGATTTTGCTTATCCTCCAAGCAAATAGCTTTTTCTACTAACAATAGTATTTTTTTTTTTTTCTAGAGGGTCATCTAACCACTCTTTAAAATATTTTTACAACAAAACCTTCTAGAATCGAATTAAAAGCACGATATAATATACTATTGATTAAATGCTTAATGTATATATAAATACCCAGATTTGCCAAATTAAAAAGCCAATGAAAAGCAAAAGGATAAAAATGGGTGGCTTTTGTGTCATTGGTGCAGGAATATAATAAAGTCGAAATAGCAAAACCAGCCAGAAAAAAAAAGAAAAAAGACAGACAAGAAATAAAAGACAAAAAGAGATTTGAAAAGATCAAAGCCGATCAAGCCCCGAATACAAGAAAAGAAGTCAATGTAAACCCAAATTGAAATCAAAGGACAATTATGACAATCTTCATAGTTAAAATGCTCTTTTGGATGTTTTGAATACAAGGGACCAAAATTGCAAAAGATGAAAGTTGGTTATTAAGAGGGAAATAAAGGTTATTAACCACAAGAGCCAAGAGTGTTAACTTTGAAACTTATTTTACACTACAAATTGAAATTAAAACGCATGGGATTGAATGCATTTATTCATAGTATCAAAATAAAACGCGGCTTACCTTTCCCTAACCGTTTCTAACTTCCTTTCCCGCCAAAAACGCCAAGCAAACCCAACCTGCTAAAACACCTTCCCCGCTCCTCTACACTTCACCCAACCTCGTATTTTAGCCTCTCCACATCACTTCGCCTACGTGTCATCACCTCATTGGCCCGAACACCTCATCAATTGAATCCAACGGCTTGCATTCAAACAGTTAAGATCCAATGGCTTAGAATGAGTGAAGCTTACATCCTCTCATGAATCTCTCCTAATAAATAAGAAGCTCACGCTTTTAGAAAAGATTTAGTTTATTTTAGTAGTTTTTTAGTTTCATTTTTTAATTTTGAAATTTTCCTTATTACTGTTCATTTTAGTCGAACTAAGTTTTACTAATCTTTTCAAATTCAGTGTTTAACCTCTTTGTTATTTCTATAGTACTCTTTCTTTCGACATTCAATAAAGCAAGATTAATTGTGTTGATTTCAAATTTTCAAGTAATAAGTCATTTTTTAGCAATAAGCTGAAAATAAGCCTAAAATTAGCTTATCTTTTTTCTCTATTCTCTAGTTGTCCAAATTTCTAGATAGACTTTATTTGAATACTGTTTTTTTGTTTATCTTAATATCAAAAAGTTTTTCATTTGGATTCATATTAATCAATTATAGAACATCAAGAGTATAAGCTCACAAAAAGCCTTATTAAGCTAAAGCTGTTGGTTTATGAGGCTAAGTACCATATAGTTTATGATTTAAGGTCACTCACTCAGAAAGAGTGACCTAAGTTCAGAGTCTACATTCACAGGTTTAAATTCATGTTTTAAACTTTTAGCATTTATAGCTTAATACTTTAGCTTATTATATTGTCTTTGATTGTTTTTAATCATGCTTTAACTATTGCTTATATTTAATAAGCAAATGCTTTAAGTAATTGTAGATAGAATCCATTTAGCTTTCATTTCCTTTAAAACTGTCCTTATTAGTAGAATAAGCTAGGAGGGTAACTAGCTCATTATTTTTAATAAGCTGTAGGTTTAATGCTACAAACAAGGCTTAATTAGGTTATTTTAGGTTGAAGTACTATAAGGTTTTAAGTGTTTAACATTTAAAGTAAATTTTAAAGTCTTCATTTTGACATTTCAGATAACTATGTTTGAGTAAGACATAATTTGGACTATATAAACGCAACTAACCTTGTTTAAAACACTTTGTAATAGTTTTAAATTTCAAGTTAACAAGTTTTAAACAAGTTTGAAAGTTAGTTTGTAGAATGTCGAAGATTGAGTTCAAAGATACTTTTCTTGCACCAGTTCACTTTAAGGTTTTTTTTAAGTTTTTGTATTTAATGTGTTTTATTCCATTTCTGTTGATCACAACTTGGTTAAGGCCAGAGTTAAATACATATAGTGACGAGGTTTAAAGAGTTTTACCTCAAAACTGGCCTGCACTTTAAGCAATTGCCAATAGCATCATCAATCAGTTTGCATCTAAAACTTTGGTCAATTGTATCAGCAAGCCACTTTTCTAGTCTCTTTTAAACATTAGATACACTTATAGTAATCCATTAGTTTTTTAGAATTTATCATTTAGATTTCATTTTTAAGATTTTAATATAGCTTATTCAAACCTGCAAAAGTAGTATATCAGCATTGAGAATTCTAGCTTATTTTCTATTTGATTTTCATTTCTAGTTGTAATATTGAAAAACCTTTTATCTAGGTAAGTTGTAAATCTATAGCTTAGCTTATATTCAAAATTTCAGCTTTTAAGGTTTAGTATTAAGCTGTTTAGCTTATAAGAAAAAGCTTATATTCAGTTTAAGCCTTAACCTTGCACCTTTTAAAATCATTTTTCTTGTTAATTTTGTTAATACTTAGCTTATTTTCTTTAGATATCTTTAGTACACATCTTAAGTTCCACATAGCTTCTTTTGTTTTTCATTTTCATCAAGAAATAAGCTAGGAATAAGCCATTGTCTAGAAAAGTTCTTAAACCCTTTGTTTCTGTAACAGTTTCAAAAATGCTTATTTTCCAGCTTATTCTTTTGTCAAAAGTAGAAAGTGCTTTTATTAATGTTGTAGGGAATAAGCTCATTTATAATTTTGTAGTTTTGAGTTTTGGCTGAAACTCACTTTCTCAATAAGCCAAAAATAAGCTAGATCGTAGGGTTTAAATGTTATTTTCTTAATAGTTGAAGGTTATTCGTTTTCACTGCAGTGTAAATTGACAGTAGATACACCGCCTACCCTTTTCTTTCCTCTTTTACAATTTCTACCCTAGACTTTTAGGAAAAATAAAATAGTTTTATATTTTTAATTTTTAGTTTAATAAAATTAGGTTAAAGTTTTTAATTGATAAAATTAGAGCTCAATTGGTTTATAAAAATTGGGGCTTTTTGTGCCATTTATTTTCTGCACCCTTTTAGTATTTTAAAATCATTTTTCCTTATTTTTCTAGTTTAATTTGTATTTTCTAGGAATTAAAATAGATTTTAGTTAATTTCTTTTTCTTAGATAATTCATAAAAAATAGAAAAATAGTTGAAAATTTTTGATTCTTTTTGTGAAAATTTTCTTTTTAAATCTAGTATTTTTGAAAAATAAAAGTAAAATTTTAGTGATAATTTTTAGAAAAAGTTTATTTTTGTTAATTCATTAATCTTTAAAAATTCATAAAAAATTCAAAAATAGTTAAAAAATTCCAATTCTTTTTCCTAAAATTTTCTTTTTAAATTTGTGATTTTTAGGTAAAAAATTTGTTATTAGAAGTGCTTTAGATTTTAAATTCTCGTTTTAGCTCACATTTTTAATTCACATTTGTTAATTTTTCGTGCTAGTTAATTGATTTTAGTTTCTTTAATCGTTTCTATAGTTTAATTGTGCTATTAAATTTGTAGTATAATTCAAAAACCAAAAATCTTTTAACAAAATCTTTTTAACCAATATCATTAACTCAGGATACCCAAATTATCGGTCAAAATTCATTCACGACTTTCTTTCGAGGAATTAACGCCCGTGTAGTTAATTACTTGACCTAATGTGATAAATATACTTCCGGTATCTTGGTATAGAGAAAGTTCGCACTATCTAGATGAAAAGTACGATATACTTATCACACGAGTGCAAAACAGCCGAGACTGAAACCGTATCTAAAAAGAGAAAATACGGCATGCAAAGTTTAATGGCTGCTGACAGCCGAGAAATAATTTATTTTGACGAAATTAAAACTTTTAATCATGTCTAAAGAGCATCTCTATTAATCATATACATCTAGATATACAGATACCAAACAACAGCAAGGAGCTAGCTTTTTACAGATCGATGTGGGAACATTAATCCCCCGCAATAAAAAAGACAACTTATCCAACAAAGGAGTCCAAACTTAACACTTACAAAAAAAACAAAAGTCAAATGAGAGTCCGGAGACAACCCTTGAAAGATTCTTTTAAAATCTGCATAAATAAAGCAATAATATTTACTGTCATTAAAAAGTTACGTGCCGTGAAATCAAGGTCGAGGAGGGTTACGACCTAAAATATCCCATTAATAGCAAATTATTAAGGTAGGTATTTTTATGAAATGATGTTTAAATACACGTTTACGGCTTAACTCAAGATGCACAACTGTTACAACAGTAAACTTCTTCTGGGAATATAAACAATAAAATGTTTTAACGGACATTAGCAGCCTGTCTACACACTTTTAAACCCTAAAATCATCACAGTATAACATCATGTTCATAACTGAGTTCCTAAACACTCTCTCATGGCAGTGATTATTTCTTCCCACCAGTCCTTGAATTATAATCTTAGTATGCAATTTTATAATGGCTTGTTTAATTTTCCCATCTACAAGTAATTGATTGAATAGTAAAAATTTCTAAAAAAAAATTCCCTGCCCGAAATAACCCGTGTTATCACATTGAAGTAAAATTGAAAGTATCACAAAACAATAGATAGTAATTGAAAAGAAGTAATGTTTGATAGGGGCAACCAATCCAATTTCTGATTCTTAAAAACATGGGTATATAGAAACTATTTTAAAATAGGGTAGAGATCATATAAAAAAGGGAAAATATGTTGTATTCAGGGAAAAATGGGAAAATATGTTGCTAAAAATAACCTGTAAGTAGTGTTTGGAATTAGACATAAGCAGTGTTTACGCCGTAATCATTGTAATAGTTACGGCGTAAAAAGGTATGTTACGACGTAACACATACTAGGGTTACGCCGTAATGTCCTCCTGATCTATTAATTTAAAGAGTATCTTGATACCAATTCGCCTAATAATTTCTAAGAGTTTGTTTCTGATGCGGTCATCGTTAGACTTCTATAAGAAGTTTACAAATCCCTAGGTAGTGTACCTAATCGTTGTAGCGTAGTATAGGCAAGGCTCGGGGGGTTGTTATCGTTCTCTAGGGGAATATCACTGTGAAGCCGGATCGAATGTTCACTAAGTTCTAAAGGTTAAAGGAAGATTATTTTTGTGTTTTTATGTTTTATAGAAAGAAAGTAAACTTATAGTTTTGAGAGTTGGTTTGTATTAACTAGTTCTACTTTTAATCTAATCTAACGAGGAGACAATTATACAATGAAGCGTATTCACTTGGGATACACTACTCCTTGCTAGCTATCCAATTCTACCTATTTCTTTATCACACTTGAGATGTAATGTGTAATTATTTCCAAAGTCATGAACGTATTACACAAACCCGCCATCTACTTAGTATGTCGCTAGAGCAACGCACGCGTAAGGTAGTATGAAGACTATTACATGGCCCCTAGGAGTACACTAAGTGCATGTGAAATATATTAAAAGTGGATCAACCATATTAGGGGGCAAGGTAGTATGGAGACTGTTACCCGATGGTATCCTTTCTAAACAATCATGTTTCCCTAGACATATCGACAGCGATACAGACAAAAGCTAGTTTTCTAGAGCCTAACACGCACATCCATCAACAAGAAGCAATAGGAAATAAGAATTATAAACTATAATCAATTAGACTCATTGAATCTGTCACAAACAACAAGATCTAACCAATTAATGACAAGGTTCATGCAATCCCATATAAATACTAGATGAATTAGCCAAGCATACTCAAGCAATATAAATCATAATCAACAAAAAGAATTGAAGATTTGAATTAAGATAGATATGATAATAAAACCATTACAAGATGTTTATGGCATGAATTGAGTCTTCTAAGTTTTTGGAAAAACACCTACCCAAACCCTAGAATCGGACTTAGGGTTGGGGCCATATAAAAACGAAGTTATGAGGCTATATTTATAGGAAAACCCTAAACCAACCTTCATGATTCTATCGGGGTAAATCATAACGCCGTCGTGGCATTAGCTTTCGTTTGGTGTAGATTATCTTGTTCTCTTAGCGTGAGCAGTTGAATCGTCGAAATCTGAGTTCGTATGAAGGAGTTATGATCAAAACAATATATGGTACTTTGCGCGCACGTCAAATGATCATCTTAATCTAGAATCTTCTAGGGTTTCTTTAGGTCGACTATGTTATGAAGTCGTCGCCAAATCTCTGACGCCGTCTTGATCTTCGTTGTGTAGAGAAATTCTTGAGCAATGTTGTTGTAGGTCCGTAGTCTTGTCCGTTTCTTCCCCAAATGAGCCCAAGTCACGTGTATTTCTTCCAAATGCCTTCCAAATGTGAAATACTCAAAAAAGAACGATTAAGTACCTATTTTGGGCATAAATTCACGATTTAGGGGGTTAAACAACCCTAAAAAAGGTGTAATAAAATGCCACCTTCATCAATATACCCTACACTATTATAGGGAATTTGCTTAGTCCTCGCACGCAAAAATGGCTAGTTCTACTAGAGCGAATAAACAATATAGGGTTCATTTTATCCTACACTTAAAATATATTTTTACAACTACAACTTCTAGATAGTCTACTCAATAATTAAAAAGCACAAAATAATACTAACACCTCATGTAACACCCCCATAAGAATCACAACGCAGCGGAATACCACTTGCGGGTGTTCTACTTCAATAGATAATAAAGAGTAACAAAATAAGTTACAAAAAACGACCACAAAAGGAGACGTTGAAAAAAATGTCACATTCGATTTAAAAATTTCAGATAAAAATCAGGGTCCCCAATAAAATTAATGATTTAACAAGATGACAAGGATTTCAAACGTGAATCATTTAGTATATTGAAAGTTAAGAAAGTTATCGTAAATGAAGAAAATTGGAGTCCAAGAGTTTTGTTGAAATCACGCGTCTCGAATACTACTCCAAAGCACGCCTAGCAATAAAAATGAACCTAAAGAAAATACATGCAAAAACGTCAATCAATAATGTTAGGTGAATTTATAGGTTTAAGTAAAAGCAGTATTGAAAAAAATCCAGTAATAATATCTATAAGAATGAAGTAGCCGTATATAGCAACGATAAAAAGTATCTGTTTTATTTGTGAAATTCCAAGAAGATGGTTTAGAAAAAGTATACAATGGTATCATTCAATAGTGGAAGCCAAAAGGTTTAAGATCAGACCAGCGACATAATTCAAAGATAAATCAACATAAACCTGGCATTGAGCTGAATTACACCGAAACCTTGACAATAACACATATAAAATTGCAAATACGTGGGTCCCCAGTACGAGGCAGGTAGTTGATTCATACCTACAATTACTCAATACAAATCGTCCTTAAAAAGGTGCTCTACGAAGAATATCGATTTCAGACCTCGAACAGGGTTGTCAAACCCAAAAGATCTTTAAATTTACTAGCGACTCATGCCAAGAAATTTCATTAATCAGGTCATGCATACCTTCAACACTTGGATCTATTAGAAAGATTAACAAAAAAGTATTCATAACTCACGGTTTTGTAAACATCATCAATGGACTCAAACATTGTAGTAAGCAAATCAAGCTTTAATAAAATACAGTAGTAAACACCCATGTATTGAGAAATCATAGTGGTAAGTCAAGTAAAAGCTTTAGTAAAAACATTCATGTACCGCTTCATGTAGTATAAATCAATCATTTTTTAAAGACAAGTAAAACGAGCATGTAATTCTCACCCCTAAAATTAGTATTATAGAAAACTATTAAATGTCGAAAATGTATGCCTATAACTCACCGTATAGTTGGATGACGAAAGATATACCAACAATGATAAGATGACACCACATAATATACAAGATCAATAAAGCAAGACCTCGACTATAGATGATACATCATAACCATTATAATGTGAATAGTTATATAATACAAGTTATAAAAAATCCGAAACAAAGGAACAATATGCACCGAGATTAAACCAAATTTTTTAAGAAGTCAATTGATGACTAAGAGCTTGGGGCAAACTAAAATGACACCATCTTACTAAGTCTCGCGCGTTAAAGTCCCTATCTCATTTGATTGTGACATACTTTTTAAGAACTTTTCATTTTTCCAATCCTAGACGTAAAAGTCAATTTTCTGATTTTAGTCATTTTCAAGAGAGCATAAATCCTAAACCATAAAAGATATAGACATGAGGCTTTCACCCCTGGAAAGGCCTTGAAGTCTACTTTCCAGAACATCAAGCCTCATATTCCAATTGTTTACCAATTTTTAGAAAAGGACAATTTACTATCGCTAACTCAAAACAGAAAACTTCCTTTTGCAGAATTTAGCCATGATCACCGGACCATATCTCTCATTCTATAAAAGATATAAAGGTGAGGTTTTCACCCCTGGAAAACCACATGAATCTAGTTTTCAAAACATTAATCCAATCATTCAAATCCTTTACCAATCAACGGGAATTCAACTTTTACTAACCGAAGGTCAAACCAGATTATTAACTGAATTTCTTAGTTTTGCCGTTTTAGTCATAAATCCTAAACTAAAATAGCAATGAGTGTGAGGCCAAATGCTGGAGCTTCTATAAGATGTCTAGCATTGACCCAAGCTTTAAAACCTAAACTTTTAGTTCAAAAACCCTGACATTAACATGCTTTCTAATCAAAGGTCCAGAATTGACCCATGTTCGTATTTTGACCATAACTCCCTCATACGGAGGAATTGGTTGAGCATCCAACTATCTCATGATGCCAAGACCTATATCTATTCACCCATAATATTATCTCATAGGCTCCAGGCCAAAATTTTGGAGAACAAGCTCCGTTTACCTGCTGTCCCAAAACAGTCTACTAAATCCTATTCTAAATCGATCCATAACACCTCTAAATCCTCAATTAATTCATCACAGGGCCACTAATCATCAAAGTACATTATCTAACAAACATGTTTCCACACTTACACCAATTAATCAAGATCATTCATAATCAATGCTTGCATGATCATAAAAATCAAGCATCAAGTACATGCATTAACTAGAAAATCAAAACAATAAAGAGGTGTTTGAGGAAGCACTTTTAACTTACAATGATATGTTTTAAAAGATCAAACACAACCCTAGAGAGTGTTGTGTTGGGCTGCCGAAATCACCAAAGCCAAACAAAAGCAAACCTTAACTTCTTCCTATCCCAATCTTGCTCAATATTACTTATTATCAAACCCTAACCATCTTGTAACCTCCAAACAAGTAAAAACCCTAAAATCTTCAAGATCTTCAAAAATCACTACTTCTCAAACACATGCATGATTGAGTTTTATAGATGTGGGATAATTAGGGTTTATTATTGTAGTGATTTAGGGTTGATTGGAGGAGATTTGGTGGAGTTTTGAGAATGAATATGGTGGTTTTGGGTTTGTTTGTGTCGAACCAAAGAGAAGAGCAGAAAGAGGTTATAAAATTTTTTTGTTTTTGAAATTGTATGTGTCGTTTGGAGATATAAGGGGGAGTAGGGGATTTGAAGTTGGGCCTCTTTCTTGGATTGGTAGCTTAGTGGATCAAATAAAAAAAATTGTATCTATAAGGGGTGTGGGCTTGGGCTGCCGACGCACAACAAGGGGGGAAGAAGGTGGGATTTGACCCATTTTGCCTAACTAGCAATACCTATAATTCTCGGGCCTAATAACCTTTCCTAGTCTGACACTTTTTCCTAAATCGTGATTTTCGTCTAGGTGCAATATAAAACACGAGAAAAACGTAAAATACAAAAATAAAAATAATTTGGCACTCAAAGCCTGTATACAGAGTCATTGGTTTCTCGATTGATAAAAACAGATAATTTAAATTGTAAGATTCGCGAGGGTATTAAATTAATGATTTTAATAAAAATCGATTAAGAAAGTCAAATGAATGATTAAAATTTAAGATTTATTTATAAATTTAAATTAAGTAGTGACCTTAATTACGGGGTTTTACATGTGACCATCTTGAATACCATTGACCACCTGGGCAAGTTTGAAGAAAAGTCTGATGAAGGGTTTTTAGTTGGGTATGCTCTAAATAGCAAGGCTTTTAGGGTATACAATTTAGAAACCAAGAGGGTTGAAGAAAACCTGCATATAAACTTTTTAGAAAATAAACCTAATGTTGCAGGGAAAGGACCAAATTGGCTGTTTGATCTTGATTATTTAACTGATTCCATGAACTATTAGCCTGTTACTGCAGAAAATAAAGCTAACAAAACTGCAGGTCTAAAAGAAGCTAATCACAGTACAAGTACACAAGATAATATTAATGCAGGAAACTCTAAAATGGAAGTTGAACCTGCTCAAGAATACTTTGTACTGCCATTATGGTCTTCTTATACTTCAATAGTCAAGGATATTTATAAGATTATTGAGACAGAAGCGTTATTTTAGTCAAGAGAGTTGTATGGTGAGTTAGGTTGGAAGAAACATTTAGTAACCACAAAAGCGTGTGATGTACATAAATTTTGTTAGTACCGTCCTAAATCTCAAGCGGAACAGCTACACGACATATCACTCAATCTCAACAGTCAACAAGGAAGATCGACTCACATGACCTTAACGAAGCATAATTTTGGTACCGAATATCTATGTGCACAAATTCAAACATCTCCTGATATGGGCTCTACAATACCAACTAGAATCATATAGCACTTACTTCTGACACTAGTGTGCTCAAAGCATACAGCTTCACACGCGTGTTTCTGCCAGATTCGACTAGCCTAGCCCACTAAGCTGGACAATGACGCACCATAACCCATATACCCATCCTTTAGATTTCAATAACGCTTCACTAAGCACACAATCGCGGAAAGTACTAGCACACTAACAGACTATCTTCTCTAACTTCTTTACTATATACTATATATCTCAACTACACCATTCTGCCAAGCGAATTCAAAACCCTTGCTACTGCTCACATTCACTATCTAACGCTCTTTAACC
This sequence comes from Tanacetum coccineum, assembly GCA_026074375.1. Taxonomy (NCBI): domain Eukaryota; kingdom Viridiplantae; phylum Streptophyta; class Magnoliopsida; order Asterales; family Asteraceae; genus Tanacetum; species Tanacetum coccineum. The sequence goes on along the minus strand of BQNB010018730.1, from coordinate 37,751 downwards.
CAACATATCACTCACGTTACCATTTAGCCACATTGCACAGAGGAAGAGAGGTTTTCCACTCTTCTTCGCAACAAAACATTAAGTTTCATGAGTGGTGATGACGTTAACAACTCTACCGCGGAGTCAAGCACGCTTATATCCATCTTAGTTCCTCTCACATTCATTATCTCACTCTTAGGAGGTCTATACCTTTCGTGAGATCGAATGACACTTATCAACTCCGGCTCATACATCAAGGATTCTGGTCAGTTCTAGTTTACTAGACTCCGTTCTATATTCGAGTAGATATCTTTCAATAGATTTAGACACAGTTACGTTATCTTACTCTTTTTCAACACAAACCTCTTTAAATAGTGACGTTATTAATCTTTTGATTCATCATCCTTCTTGCGTGCGGTGCCTAATTGAGTTGATGGACATGTAACTTGGTGCTGGTTAAACCTACATAAAAGACTCTAAGTATACACACAGAAAATCCGGTAAGATCATCTTGATAACTCTTACATATACACAGTATTTTGATGGAGCATAAGGATAACGTTATGGGATGGACCAACTACAGTACTCTATAAAACAAACTTGAAGCTTTTCGTAAATCACATTGATTAATGAATTATTCTTGCGAATTTGGTAATTTCGACGTCTCTTTAGCGCTTTAAGGTACCACATATATAATATATTCAACTTATAACAACCAAATCTCTTCAATCGAACTAGTCTCATTATCACGTATTATCCTTATTAATAACGATCTCTTATATGAAATGCATAATAGGCTATTTAAGGGTTTAAAAAAACCCCTTAAAATTATTTCATTCCAGACAAAAAGAACACAACACTTCACAATTAGATTAACAGTTAGTTCATGAGAGTGTCATACAAGGGAATTCTCGATTATACGCACAATAGTATACTATTAATAAAAAAAGAAAAATCCTGGGTAGAACAATACAACACTGAAATAAATGTGTATACAAATGACGTAGGGCAGAAATATGTTGGTATTTATAGTAATTGAAGAGATTACTTATAAGAGCTGATCATTAACTCGAGTACAAAGTGCTAACGCACGGGCTCAAATTCATATTTTGACTAGGACTTCAGTCATGTAAGATGAAGGATTCTCAGGGCTTGTGTAGTTATGACTTGAAAGAATACTAGACGACATTAGCACGAATAGAAATTATGAGATACGATCTGATCTGCTTTTATCTTATGCCAAAAACAAAACCTATATATGGCAACAATTATTTATAAGAGTATAAGTAATGCCCCACAATGCTTGAGGCAAACTTCCTAGTCGTCAATTCTCAAATATCTCACTATAGATCACACAATGCAGAAAGTGAGTCTTTAATTTAATATGGCTCCCAATGCTTACAGCTCCCGACAGGCATTGCGTGTTCATACTACTCGGGGGCGCCTAATGCGAAGACGCGAAGGCTAATATTCGAGTACCTAATTCAAAAAAACTATGATAGGTGTATGGGGGTAAAGGGAGAGGGAGCAGGGATAAGAATAGGACCGAATACACCTTACTTTTAATAAGAGCGGACCCTCTTCTCTTCTCAACGCCTATCTCATCTTTCACTCCCGTTCCTTCTCTCTTCACGTGTCTAGCGTCCACAATGGAAAACTTGTCTGTTTGCACGTACTAGTCCGTTCCATATATGCGTTGAAGTACAAATAGCGACATCCTGGATCTAGACCACAAAACACCACACACTAATATTGGCGGATCGGACGTTGATAGGTAGCGAGACATGTTTTAGGAGCCACATAATGTAATTGGCAAGTTGTTATTACGGATAACCTTTCCGACCACGCAATTTTTGATATGGTATGATATAAGGCTTTGAGAAGGGCCAAAGAACAGACGTTTTATCATGACACCAAAGGTTTAGGAGTTTTTTAGGTAATTTTTTGGGACTACTCCAAGCTTAAGGAATGTACATGATTTCCCCTATAGGGACCTCACTTTCCCTCTTAATATGGCTTTGAATACAAGAGATTTCTCTTTTATGGTTTAAATTATGGTTAGGAAAAAAGGTATAAAAAAAATTCTCTATGGAATTGACCCACTGCACCTTATCTTCTCTTTCTAAGCACCTCTCGAGACGCGGCACGAGGCTCACCGACCAACGCCGTATGTAAATCGGAAGGTGGATGTATAAGTTTTAGAAATGGCCGACTGCCGTGAAACTCAAAAGTAACTCCACAGACACTCTCGCTACTCACGTCAAGGCTAAGCAAGTAGCCAGCTGAGCGCACACACGAGCTTTGAGTACCAACATGCTGCTTCGAATAGACCTTCTTTCTTCTAATATAAACCAAAACTCACGAGATGTCGTCAATTTCTACAAGCGCTCCGGTAGTGGAGACTAGCCATGGAGTGTCAGGGTCATCAACAGTAGATTTCGGCCAGTGATACCGATCCCTGATCGGGACATGAGGAGGGGTTGACGTCTGACGGCCAACGCGTCCAGTAATGTAGGTACGATATAATGACTCTTTACTGTATTTCGTTTGTGATAAGAAGCAAGTATATAATTCAATCTTTAAAGGACCACAAATCTACAACAAGGACAAGGAGAAGCTAAAGAATAAGGCTGTAGGAATCCTCAAAACTGTGTATCACACGCCATAACATGCTTGTATCAAAGAGTTTCTCCATAGAAGAAAAGGACTTGGCAAGGAGGAAAGTCTTTGAAGGACAAGGTTGATCTGCATCAGGATGTCTGTAATCCAAACAAGGAAGCGACAAAACCCTGCCAAATATCCTGAACCACAACAGCAAGTGACACTCAACGAGATCCAGCTTTGATGATCTTAGGATGATGGCAGGAAGCTGAATGGATTCTACACATGGGAGACACGAGCCTAGACTGCAGGGATCGCTCAAGAAGAGGGGACATTGAAGGACAAGTGATAGCAAACAAAGAGTAAAGTACAAACAGAATCCAATTGAGTACCCGGGTACGGGGCCTGTAGACAGAGGCGTAAAACGGTATGAGTACCTCCGTTGGTTGCACGTGACAAAAACTAAATATCTTATCACAAAAAACAAACAAACCAGGATTTGGCAGAGGTACCTGGTCTGCGCTGGTAAGAGGTGTATCCACAAAAATATGTTGATGAAATTCAAGAGGCATCAGTAACGGGCAAATAAGCACTCGGCGCTCTAAAACCATACGCATCCCTCACTGCCCACAATGCCCCTATCCAAGAAACACCCTCGACTTACACCACTCAACCAACAGTAGTATTTTTATTGATAATGAGACTATGCATAAAGTTCTCATCACCAATTGCGGTCAGACACACAACAGGTGAGACAGAAGGACAACCATTAGAAAAAAAAAAAATAAAACATTAACAAGGAGGTTAAAGAGAACCCGTGATCGACTTCCGAAAAGGGCGGCTGGCAACCCCCAACAACAAGACCATGGTAGCCTCAGACTCTTCCTAAGTATGTCGGCGCGAGAAATCCTAGACAAGAGTCATAAGGACAAACATAAAGGTTTGTCTTGAGAGGAAGTAGCTAAAGCAGGCACTCCAAACTGCGGAATCGTGATACAACGGGCGTAATGAAGCAGACATAAAAACTTTGCTCAGGACTTTGCTAATTATAGAAGAGAATACCGGAGCCAGAATAGTGTCATTCCAGAACAAAAAAATGGGAAAAAAACTACAACAGAGACAAGCAGGAGACAGAACAGAGAACGATTGGAAATATCTATGATTGAGCTCGGAAACAGGCTAACAAAAGCTCTTGCATTATACCCAAGAAATGAGTAGATGACTTTATTCAAGCGATCGAGACCCTAGAATGCAATAACAAAATACTCAACGAGTCGACTCCTAAAAGAAACATGAAGACACAGTCAGAAGAAGAGAAGAAAAAAATTACCATTAAGCAACTAACATACAAGAGATCACTCAAGATCTCATTAATACTCGCACACATGATCTACAATCACTATTACTGCACAAAGAAGATTTCCTTGCTTCACAAAGATCTGCTATGGCTAGCGAAACACAAGCCTTCCTACAGTTAAGCTTACAGCTCTGAAGAACACAACCAAATGATCGAAGACAACTACTTTTGAAAGGATCTATTCCGCTAAGTGATGAAAAAAAACCTATAGATTATCTCACAACCAATACCGCTTATATAACGAATGCCTGCTAAGCTCGTTACACTAAAAGAAAGGGGTTGACAGAAACATAAAAAAGTGATTAGTAATATGAACAGGTGTAACAAAATAACACAAGGTCACACAATGTTCAATTTTCCTGTCGCGTATATTTGCGTGTTCTGAGACTAAAGCATGAACACAATTGCGATTTGAAAAGATGCAACATCAGTTCTAACAGCGAAGATGTCTACAATGAGGATAAAAGACAACAATCAAGATATAGGAAACGACCTTAAATGGACGTTTTAAGATAAGATTTCATTCGATGCCATAGCAAAATATCAGAGTTCATACATTAGGTCCCATATGTTTTAAAAGTCGTAAACATTTCCACATACGTTCTTAATTAAACAAAAGCTTCGTAATACCAAAAGATGACATAAGTTTTTATAAGATAAAGTTGCATCGAATTTAAATAAACACATAATCCATCTTCATTGATATCCATCACGGGTCCCATCCAAGCTTATACCTTAGGACCTAAAATTAAACATGCTAAAAGTCAACACAAAGGTTGAGTGAATTCATAGGTTTGTCTGTAAAAGTGTGGATCACAAGATTTAAGTAATGGTAGACTATGAAACAAATTCAGTAGTCTAAAACATGTATTATTGCACTAAGCTCATGATCTCGAAGCCTTAACTGTCTGTCTGCCCCAAATAGGTAGGGTGTCTGGCAAAACAGCCTACAGTTCTCTAAATGTTAAATGCACCATGATTAACTTGTGACCAGAAATTCTAGTTAAGGATTGTTAGTCCCGATAGATCTATCTACAACACTAGCGCTCACTATAATAGCAATTAACGGTTCATGATATGGTAGGGACTTAGATGGCAATGTGGTAACTTAGGCAATAATATTCAGGCAATAATCTGGATAGCATACAGTTTAAAACACTTGTGTCCGTAGTAAAACAAGCATGTAATTTCATCCCATAGAGTTTGTAAAACAAGTAGATAGAAATGGGGTTATGAACTCACCTCGAGTAATTGGAAATCAACAAAGTATATCACACTTAGAAATGCGTCGGATAAACGCCGATTGCAACCTAATTAATTATAGGCCGTATAAGTACTAAACACTTTGATTAACAACAACTATATATAATCCTATATAGCTACATCACCATCTAATCGCATTAGTGAAATCGTGTTTATAAGTTAAAAACGTTTATAAATACACTTTAGTAAAAATGACGCAACTTTCTCGTTTTAAGTCCGTTTCTTACGTCCACGTTTTCGTATTAAGACAAGTTATCAAAATGTTACATTTTTAAAATTTTAGTCCTTTGATGAACAGTACTTTTACTGTTCATAACAGATATAAGCTTATTTTTATAATTTTAGTTATCATAAATCTCGTAAATGTCATAACTTATTCGTTTTAACTCCGTTTTTTGTGATTCTTTCGAGCACGTTTTCGTATTTGAAAGTTTTATATAATTAATGATGTTTTCAAACTGTATTTTACTGATGTGAACAGTAACTTTTATAAAAATAGTTTTATAAAAGTATTTATTATCTTAAACTTGTAATTTTCGTATCTCTTTCGTTATTAATCGGATTTTTAGTTTCTTACCTTTTTGGAATCCTCATGACATATAGTATTTTATAAAAATATAAATTTTATTATTTGGAATTCGTGCTAAAACAGTTTATTATAAATATTTATGTATTTATTTATATAACTTTGTTTTTATTAGTTTTTAGCTTAGGTAAAATATCACAAGTCTTCCATAACTCTTATATATCTTATGCCATACATATAATAATGTCCATAAGTCCACATTTGTTTAAGTGTCCATAGTAACAAGTCCTTAACAACTTCTAAATCATAAACTTTATTAAGTAAACCTTTTAACCATAAACATATATAAACTTTTTATACATAAACCATGAGTGTACAATACTTATACTTCCTTTGTAATATCATATTACCAACCATATAACATGTGTACAAGTTCATAAAACCATGATTACAAGAAAAATCCATTTTTACAAGTTAAACATCTCTTAAATGGCGATTTTGCTACATAGAACATTATATACATATAAAATCATGAAAATGAAAAGATGAGGGCTTATAGGTAACCTTAAGGTGATAAATGATGATGGGAAATATAATCTAAACCCTTGTTTAGATTTTTAAACTAAGCTTGCAAGAATGAAACCCTAACTTAGTTTAAGCCTTAAGAATGCTTAACCAAGCCTTCAAATCTTCATGGAATGGCTTAAATATGTTATGAAAGTACTTGTATGTGTAGTAAATAAAATTGTTATGGATTGTTTATGTTTTTGAGTTGGGACGTGTGAAATGAGGGAAGAAACAAGAGGTTTTTTTGAAATTTTAGCTAAGGAAAGTGTATGAGTGATATTTCTTACTAGTTGCTAGTATATGTAACAAAGACCAGTCAAGACTACCATTAGAAGTCTTAAGACAAGATGAGTAAAAGGAGGAAAGTCTTGGTCAAATTCAATTAGTCATGGCTAGGTCTTAATTGCTAGGTTTGTACATGAACTATAGTTAGTATTTGTGTTCTTTTGTCCCCAAAGATGTGGATTAGTTCATGAAAATAAGGAAGGAATTAGCTAGAAAAAAATATCTTGCATAAAAACTAGTATTACTTGAAGTAAAAATGATGTGTTTTGTTACTTATATATTTAGAAGACCAAGTCAAAAGATTGGTCATGTAAGGTCCTCAAAGACAAGATGAGTGAAATATGGAGGACTAAGGTCTTGGTTGGAAAAAGTAAGGAACATCCGCATGGTTTTTAAGGAAAATAGTTATTCACATCAAAAGTTGCAAATAATCTTTTGTGTTTCTCGTATCTATATCCGGATATATATGTATATGTAGAGAATATTTTGAAATTTTTTGAGTATTGGGTATAAAAGTGGGTATTTGTTGAAGCGTAGAAAAGTTTTAGTGCTTCCGGGTATGCCTAAATGTATTTTATTGCGAAACATAAACGTTTTACGCAACCAATAAAAATAAAATATAAAAAGTTTATTATTACTTTCGTAAAAATAATATATTGCTTGCTTGACGAAAGCTTTAATTCGTTTGGTGTCTGTTTACGTTAATTGTTGATTTTTTGTTTACGCGATTTTACTATATAATAAGAATTAAAAGTAAACGCGTCCGAGAAAAAATAATAATTAGTAAAATAGATGACGTCGTAAATGACCTGAAAATACGGAATGTTACACCTAGAAATTGTATTCCTCTGGATGTGCTTTTGCAATCATCATGGCACCCTGCATGGTCTGCATCTGAATATGCAATTGGTTTAAAGCCAGAATCTTTCGATGTAACACCCCCATTTTTACATATAGCAGCGGAAGCTAATCTGGGGTATTACTTCAAGGGTACATTCATTATTTCTTTAGAGTTTTTACAAACGAGAGGTTCCCAAAATCTATACAATAAAGTTTGAATGATAATGGTTTTT
>BQNB010018730.1:0-26015 GCA_026074375.1 Tanacetum coccineum | reverse complement strand
GGTCCCATGCCAATATTAGGGTCGACATTGTCGACCCTAATTTTTGGCCGACCCCAACACCTCATTTTGTTGTAGTGTAGAGTAGTAAATTAAAAAGAAAACATTAACGCAATGAAAACAAAATTGTTGATGAAGAAATCCGACAATTCTTCAAGCAGCTAGCAAAAGCAAATAACATATTTGTTGATGAAGACATCCGACAGCAAGCAGAGATTAATCTTCATTATGCATCAACAGCAACATCAAAAGCATATAAACAAAAATAAAAGCAAACCTTAGATTTTTTTTCGGCAGCCAACTTTCGATGGTGCGTCCAACGGCCGACAGATGTGATTCAAGTTGGGGTTTGCGCAGACTTATAAAACGAAGAGAATAACGCTGACCATGTGAGTTTACTCCAAACGGTTAAAAAGTTATGGCCAAAACAATATGCAGTTAGGGTTTTGGTCGAAAATAGCAATAAAAAAAAGGTTGAGAAGGGATAGATGGCGGCGGTTAGGTTTGACGAGGTGACATAAAGAAGGCGGATCAACTTAGCCCTAGGTCTTAGGATCAGATTCGTTCTGATATGATGTTAGACAATGATATAACCCCATACGTGATACATTTTATTGATACGATATATACAGAGCTAGACACATAATGAAACTTTAATGGATATAACCTCACAATCGGATTTAGCCATATCTATACTCTAATATGTCAGCTTTGCTTCAATATATTTTAATGTTGAGGAAAACAAAAGAAGAAAGAAAGAAAATAGGGGACGTGTGAGAGCAGTGTTGTTGGGCTTCATGCTTTGACCATGAGGAACTTAGACGGCAACATACGTGCAAGGCCGGCTAAACCAAATCTATGAGCACGTACATTTACATTGGTGCTTTAAAGATGCCATTTCTATATAGTCCAAAATTCGTTCTTTAAATATACACATACTCAATCTCACTTCCCATCATGTTGCTTATTTTGGTATTCTCTTTAAAATAATTTGTTAATTAATTACTTCTAGTTTTCCAATTTGCTTGTCTTGTAGGCATGATGCCATGTGAAACTAGACAAGAGTTGTTGTATGAATACTTTATGTTGATTATGGTTGTAAGATTGTGGCAAGCTTATTGCTTTTAGAAAATGAAGGAAAAAATTTGGTGCGAATGCTATTATGACCCACTTTAGATGTATTAAAGTTAAAGATCGATCAACTAATAACAAATGGCAAAAAAGGAGTTAACAGACCAACTTATAACCATAAGACCGGGTGTAACGGGGTGTCAGCAACACCTCCACCATATCGTTCCTTTTCCCATCGTATTCACCCCCTAATCTTTACTACATCCGTTACTATTATCTTTATCACACTAGGGACGGATCCACATGAGAGCCCGGTGATTTTAGGTGATGAAGTGTAGTTTTTGTATAAAATAGATTATTTTTTTTGTACGTGCAAGCCCCAGTTTTACCTAATAAATTCTTTATGGAAAAACTTTAGTAATCATTAACAAAAAATTATGCAACACCTTCTCAAAAATTTTGAGTCCGTCTCTAATTACACGTAAATACACGTGGAGTTTTAATCCATTTCGTGATGCAGAACTAAAGACCACCGAATCCCCTCTTTTTTCTGGACCATGGGCCAACTTTGTTATACCCAAAAGGTCGAAAAGTTAAATGGTCATATTAATTCTTATAGGTATTTTTTTCGTGGTAGCTGAGACGTTTTCAATTTTTTGAATGGCCAATTGACAAGGTTTGAGTCATTGACACACAAACTCAAACCGGGTAAAACCCTGCTCATTTAGAGAGGTTAGCGTGACCATTAAAGAATTAATCCTTGTGGTTACCTGCACTCCTTCAACACGTAGCCGGCAGGTTACTTCAAAACTCCCTGTGAAACACACGTTATACAACAAACCAACAAAAAATTAAGTGTCTAGATTCCAACACATATACAAACAAACACATTTTGAATTATGTCACCTGAATAAAAAATGCATGCATAATGCATATATAAATATTCATCTCACCGTGCCTAATTCTAACATTCAATATACCCCGATTATTCTCTCGTGTTTACTCTAATGGCTCGTAATCCCCGTATATCCATGTCATCGTTCGTGACGGCCATTTTCATCTTAATATGTTGTGCAACATTGTTAGATGCAAGAAAGCTCATAAACATGGAGGCTGTAGATGGTTTGGAAAATAATGGCGCCAATCTTGAAGTTATTACTAACGCGCATACATCGCACCTAAGTGAAAGGCTTTTCGTTTTTCATCTAGCCCGTATCGACAGGATCTTGCAATCAGTCCCTAGTCCTGGTGCGGGTCATTAGGCCGGCTACACTCAGGGGCGGAGCCAGAAAGTTTGGCTCGAGGGCACACTTTGATATTTTTTAATAACTACACTACAAAATGATTCTTAGGAGGGGCAAATTACGAAAAAAATCGGATATTTTCGAAAATTTACACTACAATTTTTTCCGCTAAAGGGACACTTGCCCTTTGAGCCCCCCCTTTGTCTCCGCCCATGCTACACATGAACCCAAATCTTTGATTATTTAATATTTGTAAATTAGATACAGAGGAATATTCTTTAAATACATTTCTTTACTTCAATTCTTTGATTGTAAATTTGTGATATTTGTTAGCTACTTGAGTTGGTTTTCTATATTTATTCATTTGAAAGGGTTACTGGTCGTAAGTCGTAACTTGTTTATCAGTCTCTATTTGTGTGTTCGGTGCCAAGTGTTTTGGAGTATTTAGCGTTTTTGCAATTAATATATGGTTGGCGTTCATAGACTTTTTCTAACGCATCAAGTCTTTAAAGTCTTTTAAAAAGTCAACTTCCACAACTTTCTCCAATACACAAAAACTTTTCAAAACCTTTACAAACTTTCTCAACAAGTCTTCATCTAATGAGAATCACTTGTGTCGTTTGTTATCAAACGTTCGGTCTTTACCAAACTATCTTCCTAAAAGGTCATTAGCAAAGCTTTTGTCACAATGAATTAACTCATTCAAATGATTTATATTGATATGTCTTGAGTCAATGAAAGCCGGATCCCTCGAATTTCGACCCATTTGTCAACAATTTTAAGTCTTTTTGGGCCAAACCATTTGGTCCATCATACATTCATACTTATTAAATCGAAGAAAAAAAATCAATTTTTAATAGATTTGTTGTACAAATTGGCATTGTAACTACTTAAATGGGACAAAAAAATTGTTTCCTTTTACAGATTAGAAAGCTGGATAATGTAAAACCCTAGTACAGAGACTTAATCCGCCTAAAATATGCGTAGGCGTATGACCAATTTTGTCGAGCGAAAAGGTGAAAAACGTGATACGCGTCAATCTTCTGCGAAAGGTTAAATTAGTTGGAGAAACCCAAATTCGTAATCTCGTATATTTGTGATTATCGATTGACCCTTCTCAAGTAATAGCATCAAACAACGTTCAGTTGGGTTTGAAAACCTGACCGAACAGATCAAAACTAGACCGGATAGAAAATTGGTTTGGCCCAAAACACTGGACTGAGCCAAGGCATGGGAAGTAATCAGGAACCGTGGGAATCAGGTCGAGTGGTACCGGATAGTGTGGTTTTCTCACAACATCCCTAGACATGCCTTTCATATGTGGCTTGTCATGAGAAATGGGTTGAAGACCCATGATAAAATGCGGCAATGGGATGTTGGCCCAAATGGTGATCTAACAAACTTGAGATGTGCTCTCTGTGACGGACAACCTGACTCTCACCCCCACCTTTTCTTTGAATGCACGTTTTCAGCGAAGGTCTGGAGGTATGTTCGTGTTTTGGTAGATATGGATAATGTCCCCCCTAGCATGCATGAGATTATCCTATATCTTAAACCTATGGGTAATAAACGCACTGCCAAGTGTATTTTTGGCAAACTAATTGTGGCTGATACGGATTATTTCATATGGAATGAACGAAATAACAGGACGTTTAAGAATATTAGACGTTCTCCGGAAGAGATTCGTGATATCATCATGGTGACGGTTCAGCTCAAACTAATTACCTTCCGGTTCAAGAACCTAGAGTCGGTAAGATTGCTTCTTAGGCGATGAAAGATGCCCAATAACTTTAGGATCTATGGCTAGTTCTCTCATGCCTCGTATGAGTGGTCCTATGATGCTGATTGCTGCTTGGAGTGTTCGAAGTAAGGGGAGTTTATGGAGAAGACTTACTAGTTTAAGTTCTTATTTATACTCATTGTATTCATATAGTTGAGTTTGTTTTTTCGTGAGGTTTGAGGTTTGTGGTATGTCACAAACGTATTTAGGGAAGTTCAAGCTATGCTTGAGGTGAATGTGGTACCTCAGCCATATTCCTTTGTTCTTATTTGGTTCTTGTGATTAATACAAATTTACCGGGGTAACCCTTTACCCTAAAAAAAAAACAAAACACTGGAATCGGACCGAAATGTTTGCGCAAATCCGAGTCGGTCCGGTCCGGTTCTTCGGTTTGATCCGGTCCAACAAAACATAATGTCCAATTATACATAAGACCAAAGTGGACTGGTGATTAAAAGAGTGAACCAATAACTGGACCGAATACATTCGATTCGGTCTGATTCGATCCAGTTTCTCATTTTTTTCTAGTCCACGGTCAACAATGCTCAGCCATATACTTTTGATACGTCAATCTAAAAGCACACGTGCATGCACGTATGGTACAAAGTGTTTATGTATACATGTTATTACATGAAGCTTAATTATCTTTGTAAATAACTTTTTACTCCCTTTATTATATAACCCTGGTCCCGAAATTGGGGAGTTGGTCCAGACTCGTATAGTTACTGCGCTAGCTTGATATGAACTTTTCAAACACAAAAGAACACGTTTTTTTGTACTAGGTTTTTTTAAATATCATACTCGATCGACTTGGACTCTTTTGTGTGCATGTGAACTCTTATGCAAAGTATAAATCAATAGAAAAAGAAAACAAGTATATGTTGTCTATATGTGGTAATTATGTGTGTTAATTCGATGTGAGAATTCACCTAATTCCTTCCAAATAATTGAGGTACGTCGATATAAAAGTCACAAGGTTATGTCGATATAACGACACCTCTTTATCGCCCTTAGGTGTATAACTCTCATTAACTAAATATCTTCGGTGATCAAATCAAATAATTGTGTTGTATTATAGATGATTTCAAGGTAATGTACGAAAATGCAACCTTTCTAATGAAAAAAAAAGGAAAATTCCATTTCTACTAAAAAAAAGGAAAATTAATATTAAAGTACACATTTTTTAGGGCAACCTAGTGTACTTTTATGAGCAACTGTTGTACTTCTTGGCAACCTGAGATACTTTTATGAAATAATGTTTTTTGGGATAGGATTGCATTTCACTTTATTTTTAGTACAAATGGAATTAGCCCAAAAAAAACATATAACGTGGTTGTCACATCTTCTAGGTTTTAAATGATATTTGTTAGTACAAAATTAATGTGGTGTGATTAGGGGGATGTGGAATGCTCACAGCGGGGCTATAAGCTCTTGGATAATTGTGTTTATTGTACTAAGTGAAGGTGTTGGAAAACTTCCTGCTAAGAAAAAGAACACCGTTAGCCTTACCGCATGAGGGGTGTCCCGCGATTAAGCTCGGGTGTAAGAGTAAGTATTGGCTATAAGTAGTATATGTGTAGTAGTAGCGGAAGTCATACCGTTAGGAGTGTTTGGACGACTTCTTATATAGGCGAGTGTCGCTATCGGACGCCTGAGTCACGGGGGGAGGTTCGCCCTATTACCTGGTGGGTAATAGGGTTGTTGTCGTGGGGTCAACGTCGATGAAGTTGTCACCTTTCGTAACATAGCTGCTTAGGTTATCGTTATCATCGTCTGTTATCTTTTAGAAACGTTGACGTTCTTTCCCGAAGTCCCATGTTTTGTCCCTTACTCTTTTTGGTTGGTCACGGGTGACCGTTTGTCGTGTAGCGGTACGTGCTTCGCAAGGGTACACGGAGCGGTGGAGCTTGTGGGGGTTTGTACGTCTCGGATCCTTTCGGTGGAGCTCGCGGAGCGGACGGTGTTTATACCCTGTCCCAGATCCTTTCGGGCTTTGGGCTTGGACCCATTAGTTACTGTATGGCCTGATCAACGGTTCGGTTGGCACTATACGTCATCAAGTCCCCCCAGTCTAGTGTGTTTTCCGTGCGTGCAGAGAATGTTACTAGACTTAATCCGCTTAGCTGTTGATGGTCAGTGGACTCATATGTGTCTTCCCTACGCTTCTTGGTAGGTAGCCTTGCATGACGTGGTTTGTTCTTAGCCACTCGCTTCTCTAACTGATGTGACGTTGTGTCAGGCACGCGAATCGTCGCAACTAGGGATGAGCATATAGACCCGAATCCCGGTACCGAACCGGAACCGTACCGGTTCCGTACCGAAACGGTACCGAATCCCGGTATACGGTACGGGACCGGTACCATGATTCGAGTAAAAAAAATCGGGACCACTAGTTCGGTACGGGACCGGTACCAAATCGGGAAATTACCAAAAAAAACGGGAAAAACCATCGATTTCCCGGTACCGGTACCGTACCGGTACCGGTACCGGTACCCGAATCCCGTTCGGTACGGTACCGGTACCACTAATTTATGCTCGGGAAAAAATCGGTACCACTAATTCGGTACGGTACCGGTACGGGACCGGTACCGTGCTCATCCCTAGTCGCAACTGTTCATCTTCCTCTATTTCCATCGTCCGATGGGAGGTATGGACACGTGTCTAAATCTCGACGTTTATGGGTTTTTCTTCGTTGGTTACTATAAATACCATCTTATTTTCACTGTTCTTCTTTTTCGGTTTTTACTGCACTTTTTCTATCTCTTTTACTCTTGCTCTCCCGGTTTCTTCTCTGTGTGTTTGTTTTTTGTCAGACCGTGCGCCTTTAGTTGCAGGTTAGGTTCTCTCTCCTTGTATTTGCATTTGAAATGGTTGGTTGTTCGATATATAACGTTACTTCCGTTCTGACCCAACGGGAATTAGATCTTCACTGTCTTACTTATAATATTCCGGCTGAGTTACGACCAGAGGTACCTGATCGGAATTCTACGATCATAAATAGTCCGGAAGGGAAGATTGGCATGTATACTCGTTTTATTGAATTTGCTAATTATCGAATCCCTTTGTCCAAATTCTTACTCTGTGTCCTCGAGTATTACCAAATTAATCTTTCCTAATTGTCTGTCATCGGTGCGGCAAAAGTGAGTCATTTTGAGATCATGTGTCATGCTCTCGGTCGCATCCCCATTGTGGGCACCTTACGCCGCTTTTATGTTAATTCCATCTGCAACGGATGGTTGTCTTTTTCGAAGCGCGGGGGCATTGACGATCCCTGCTGTATTTGGAAAAAATTTGACTCACTTAAGAATTGGAACAATCATTTTTTCTGGATAGATGCTTCGGTCTGTCCGCTGTCTATCCCTTGGTTTGACAGTACCTCAGTTGTTAAGGATCCGCTCCCAGTGGATGAGGTTGTGGATTTACCCTATGTGGAACTGTTGAATGAAAAGCGCACCCTTATCAGGAAATATCCGAAAACCTTCTTATACCTTGTGGGTCTTAGTCGTTCGTTTGTTGAGACGGACGTTCGTCCCACTTTGTTACGTGATGATGATGAGGGTAGGTATCTGCATGCATATATATGTGCTTAGAGTAGACTTCATGTGGTTTTGTTTCATATTTTTTTGACGTAAGTTATTTTTTTCTTGCAGAGATGGGTTTACTGGATTTTGTAAGAGCTGTGGATCCCTTTAAGGTGAAGGTTGGGGAGGGAAAGCTTGCCGAGAATGAGGTTCCGCTTGTTACTGAGACTGAGGACAGGGTTGTTTCTCCTTCCCTACAGACCATCCGTCTTGTTGATCACACCATCCAAGATGAGCTGAATGTTAACTTTGGCAAGAGGAGGAAAATAGTAGCTTTTATTTCTAAAAAATCAGGTTGTTTCCACTTTGGAGTTGGAGTGCGATGGTTTGAAAAATCAGGTGGTGGGTGAGGATGGGATGCGAGAGGAGTTTATATCTCAGCAGGATACGGCGAAACGGCACTTCAAAGAACGTGCTGCGGAGCTGGATGCCCGTATTGCTGATGTGCGTCGTGATATGGATAATGATCTTTATCCGCACATGTTGACTGCCATTGCCGGTCGGAGGTGGGTCGTTAGGCATGGTTTTCGCCTGGCCGTGCATAGGTGTGCACACTTTGTTGAATGTCAGTCTGCTTTAGGTAATGTCATTTCAATGGCCATCAACAAAGGTATTCAGTAGGGTTTGGAGGCCGGGGTTGTTCATGGTAAGGCTGGTAGGTCTTTAACTTAAATCGAGGCTTATGATCCGGAGGTTGAGGGGAAATATGTTGCTGCGGTTTCTGAATTCAAGAGTTTATCTTTTCCTTTGTTGGATGAGCTAGAGGGCCTAAAAGATTCTCCTCTTCCATTGATTATGTCTGCTTTAACTTTGAAAGATGGTGAAGGCAACAAGGATACTTCTCCCGAGTTCAGTCAGTTCCAACCTTCTCTTGACTAGGTGACTGTGCCAATTTACTCTGAGTCTGGCTCCATGTAACATTCCGTATTTTCAGGTCATTTACGACGTCATCTATTTTACTAATTATTTTTTTTCTCGTACGTGTTTACTTTTAATTCTTATATTGTAGTAAAATCGCGTAAACTAAAAATCAACAATTAACGTAAACGGACACCAAACGAATTAAAGTTTTTGTCAAGCAAGCAATATATTATTTTACGAAAGTAATAATCAACTTTTTATATTTTATTTTATTGGTTACGTAAATTGTTTACATTTCGCGATAAAAGTACGTTTAGGCATACCCGGAACCACCATAATTAATTTACGCTTCAACAAATGCTTATTTTTATTTTCAATGATCAAAGTTTATAAATTTTTTACCCCACTTATCAAATGGGATGCCTCATATATACAAGAAATAAGTAAGACCTATTCAATTTACAAGTATACTTTCTAAATTAAATCTACAACTTACACTTTACATTATAACATTATACTTTCATTTTTTTTCAAGTATAATACTTTCTTTTAGCTAGATAGTCTAAGGATTTTTCCTCCATAAAATTTCATGGGGATGATTTCCATTTAGGGAACATAAGGACTTATAAACCATACCTAAGGTCTGTTACATCTTACACATTAATTCAAAGCTTTCTTCCCATATTCCCATTACCTTTTGACCATACATTTCCCTAGACAATCCTCATCTTGTATTTGACTAGTTCACTAGAGTTTATAAGGCATTTTTTAGTGAAATACACACACACTTCTCACTTTCAAGGTGTAAAACACACAAAATCTCTCTTCCCCCTCCTCTCTAGCTCACGGCAACCACAAGACCAACACCAAATCCATACCAAATTTTATTTAACACATTTACATACATTCCTACAACATATCTAAGATGTCCTAAGAAGATTTGAAGGTTTGGTTAAGTTCTTTAACAATGTTAAGCAAGAAAAATGGAAGATTAAGGTTTAGGGTTTCAAGATCTTACAAGCTTTGGTTTTTAATCTAAACAAGGGTTTAGATTATATTTCTCATCATCATACATCACCATAAGGTTACCTAAAACCCTTTATGTCTTTACATTTATCATTTTATGCATATATTGGTTCTATATGGCAAAATCACCATTAGGATGTTTTTAAACATGTAAAACATATTTTTGCTTGTGATTATAATTTTGTACACTTATTCATGTGTTATGTGGTTAAATATATCATGGACTAGGAACCCTAAGTATGTAATACATATGTTAATAAGGGTTGTAATGAACTTGTAACACAAGGTGGTTAAGCTAAAAAAGTATAAAAAACGACTTATTAAACACATTTTGAGAAAAAAACCATTTTGGGGCTGTTTTGATTCCGAAAAAATTCCACACTCTAGTTTATGATTTATAGATATACATGTCCCAGGGGAAATTCGTGGACATGTAAAGAACTCGAAAAAAAACGATTTATAACGGGAAAAAGAATACGCGATTTCAATAGGTTCGTTAAATATATACTTTTATAAAACTATTTTTATAAAAGTTACTATTCACCACAGAAACTTATACTTTTAAAACATCAATAAAATCGAATAATACTAAAACTTTTAAAAATACGAAGGACATGCTCGAATAGATCGCTAAAAAACGGGAGGTTAAAACGAAAGTTACGACATTTACGAGATTTACGATAACTAAATATTATAACTGTTATGAACAGTAAAATTCACTATTCATCAGAAAACTCAAATTTTGAAAATGTTATATTTTGATAACTCGTCTTAATACGAAGGCTTTGTGGACGTAAAGAACGAAAGAAAGAAACGGACTTTTTTTTAAACGGAAAGTTACGCCAGTTTTACTAAAGTATACTTTAACGTTTTTACTTTATAATTATGATTTCTCTTTAAAACAATTAGAAGGTGGTTGTAGCTATATGAATTATATGTGTTATAGTAATCAAAAATACTATAGTTACTAGGGGAGTTTCATATGAGGCTCCTCTTCGGGTGTGGCGTTATCGACGAGTTGTTGGATTTACGATTTAAAGTGTCCTAGCTCCTCATACGTCACTACATGACCTCTTAATTATGATAGCCCGAACGATAGTATGATGAGCTATACGACCTATAAATATTATTAGTTTGTTTAGTACTTATACGAACCTATATTGGGATTAGGTTGCCTTCGGGATTCCTTCGTGAGCATTTTTCTATTGTAATCTTGTTGATACAATTCACTTGAGGGGTGTAGTTCATGCCCATTTTAACTACGTGATTGTTTTACAAAATCTATGGGGTGAATTACATTGCTTGTTTTACTATTGGACACAAGTGTTTTTCTAAGTGTTTTCAAAGTGTTTACAAAGTGTATGCTATCCAGATTACTGCCTGAATATTATTGCTAAGTTACCTTATTGCCGTGAAGTCCCTATTTATCATGAACCAATAGGTCGCTATTTGTAGTAAGCGCGAGTGTTTGGGATAGATCTTTCGGTGACGGGTCAATCCCTACCTTTCCTTGGGTCCTAGTTTGTATCAAGGTGCATTTTTAAAACATTGAGAGGTGTTAGGTTGTTGGCAAGCATACTATATTTTGTTGGGGAACAAATCTAGTTAAGTATTCGGGTCACGAGTTAGTGCAATAATAAACGTTTTGGACTACTGAATGTGTTTTCAGAGTTCTACTATTACTTCGATTCTTGTGGGCCACCCTTTTTACGATAATAAACCTATCTGATTTCACTTCAACCTTTGTGTTGACTTTTAGCATTGTAATTTCAGGTTCCTGGGTATGAAGAGTGGACGGAGACGTGCACGGATATCAATGAAGACGGATTCTTTGTGTTTTTATCTATATTCAATGCTAAACTTTTATATCTTTTAAAACGTAAGTCATCTTTTGGATTATGAAGTTTTGGTATAAATTAAAAATGTTATGTGGAATGGTTTTATGGACTTATAACACATATGGGACCTAATTAAAGAACTTTGTTGATATTTTGCTATGGCATCGAATGAAATCTTATCTTAAAACGTCCATTTAAGGTCGTTTCCTATATCTTGATTGTTGTACTTTGACGTAGCACCCCATTGTTACCATTCCGCTGCTACCTGATTTTGGGGGTGTTACACTCCATATGCCGTGAGATGCCATTATCTGATGCTACTCCCACTATTCGTTGTTTTGCCGAGAGGAGAGGATTATGTCCTCCTTCTGGTGCTGCTCCAGGTGAAACTTCTGGCTCCGTTCCTCTTCATGATTCTTCTCTTGGTGTTGCTGACTATCAGGTTTCTACTTTGGTCCTGTCTGGTGATGGAGCGCCCGCTGGCAAGCCGCCTGTTGCTGAGATACATGATGACCTGTTTGACACATCTGTTTTGGACAAACCTGATGATGCTTGATGGTTCTAGCTTGTGGTATTTGGGCCCATTTTGACTATGTTGCTCCGTGCCTCAAGTTATATTGTGAAGCTGTTTTAAAGATTTTCTTTTTGTGACTTAGGTATATCTGCGTGCGGACCTTGTATGTGGTCGCATGCGTGCGGATCTTGTATGCGGTAAATCCGCACCCTTAGTGTTTTAACTTTGCTACTTCGTATATAAGGCCTCCTGTGGCCTTAATACTATGTAAACTTTGTTAAATGAAGTTGCTATTTTTTGTAATAGTCTTTGTGTTGTTTAGCTATTCAGCTGTTGTACAGGGCTTGTAACCCGCTTACGTTTGTTGAGTTGATTTTTAGGTTAATCATCGTTATTTATTTTTTAGACAAATAGAGTTAATTATGGGGCCGTACTCGTTCCCGTGACATGTGTGTTTATGTGCATGTGTGCGCGTCTTATCGTATGCATAGAATATAACAAGTTTTGTTGGAAAATTTGTAAAGGTAGCTAGGCTTCACATGGCATTTAATAATTTTAAAATAAGACAATACATAATATGGATGAAAATTACCCCAACCGCTAGTGCAGTTTCACATTGGTGGGGGACTTACATGATAGAGATTTTAAAGATAATATTTTCAAGTCTTGAATGTTCCACGTGCGCGGGAGTATATCCCCGCTTTCGTTCCTGAGCTTGTACGCTCCCTTTCCAAGTGCTTCTATCACCTCGTATGGTCCTTCCCATTTTGGGTCCAGCTTTCCATTGTCTTTGGCGTGGCTTGCTTTGTTGCTACGGTAGACAAAATCCCCTGGACGAAAGCTTGCATTGCGAGCTTTTGCATTGTAGTATTTTTCCATCCGGGCTTTGCCTCTGGCTTCTCTAACCGCTGCCTTTTCTCTCCTTTCTTCAAGGATGTCTAGATTTAGGAGTAGTCCTTCATCGTTTTTAGCTTGGTTTACTTCCGTACACCTTAACGAGGGCATCCCTATCTCGACTGGTATCACGGCTTCAGTACCGTAAGTGAGGGAGAATGGAGTGTCTCAGTTGCTTGTTTTAATCATTGTGCGGTGTGCCCATAATACGTGCGGCACTTCCTCAACCCAGTTTCTGTTATTTTTACCCAGTCTAGTTTTTATCCCTTCTCCCAGGCTACGGTTTGCCCTTTCTACTTGGCCGTTGGTTTGCGGGTGTTTAACGGATGCAAACCTTTGCTTGATATTTATAGCTTCTCGCACCAGTCTTTGAAAGGATTATCTCTGAATTGCTTCCCGTTGTCAGATATGATCTCTCCCGGGAGTCCGAATCTGCATACAATATTGTCCCATACAAATTTCTTGACTTGGTTTCCGGTTATCGTTGCTACTGGCTTTGCTTCGATCCACTTAGTAAAGTAATCAATGGCTACGATCAGAAACTTCACCTTTCCTTGCCCCTCCCAAAATGGGCCTGAGATATCGATTCCCCACTTATAAAACGGCCACGGAGAAATTATTGGCGTGAGTTTTTGCTACGGATTCCTAGGGACTGGTCGGTGGGTCTGGCAGTCATTGCATGCCCTGATAATGTTTCGCGCGTCTTTGTGTATTGTCGACCAGTAATATCCGAATCTAATCACCTTTGCCACCACGGATCTTAGGCCAGAGTGCATGTTGCACGATCCCTCGTGTATTTCTCTGACTACGTATTCCGCATGTGCTAGCCCAACGCACCGCAACCATGGCTTTAGGAATGACTTTTTGTACAAGACTCCATTAATCATGGCGTATTGCCTTGCCTTGATCTTGATTGCGCGTGCTTTTTTTGTTTTCGCTAGCAGAGTACCCTCCGTGAGGTATTCAACCAGCGGTGTCATCCAGCAGTATCCTTCTTCTTCCACTATGGCTATGATTTCTTTTTCTTCTATTGACTTTCTTTTCAGTGTTTCTACCAGGACCTGCTTGGTGAGGTGGCGAAGCTCGTGGACACAATTTTGCTTAACGCATCCGCTTTTTTGTTTTCACTCCGCGGCACTTGCTCAATTGAGAATTTTTTGAAGCCGCCAATCAGTGTTCTAGATTTTTCCAGATACTGGGTCATGCTTTGCTCTTTTGCTTCATACAACCCGTTGATTTGGCTTGCTACGAGGCGGGAGTCCACTTTGGCTATTAGGTTTTTCACACCCATTTGTTCTGCCCGTAAGCCCGGTACTAGGGCTTCGTATTCCGCCTCGTTGTTAGATGCATCAAATTCGAATCTTAACGCATAGGTGAACTCTTTTCCCTCTGGGTTTGTAAGGATAAGTCCGGCTCCTAACCCTTCTAGGCATGATGATCCATCCGTGAACAGGACCCACGGCTCGGGGACTGCTTCTTCAGTTTGTACTCCTGCTGGAGGTTCTTCTTTATCTGGTTTTTTAGCTATGAAATCAGCCAAGACTTGGGCGCGGATTGATGTCCTTGGCCTATATGTGATGTCAAATACCTCGAGCTCAAATTTCCATTTTAGCGTTCTTCCAGTGTTTCCTGGCCGTGACATTATCTGTTTTATGGGCTGGTCTGTGACTACCGCTACTAGGTGTGCTTGGAAGTACCTCCTCAGCCTTCTTGTAGCGTGCACTAATGCCAAAACAACTTTTTCCATTGGATTGTAGTTTATCTCTGGAGCTTGCAAGGCGCGGCTAACGAAATAAATTGGAATTTGTCACGAGTCCCTCTCTTTCAGAAGGACTGCACTTATTGCCTCTCTGGCTGCGCTAAGATACATTATCAGCTCTTCTCTGGGTTTTGGTGCGGTTACCATTGGTAATTCCGCTATACATTCCTTCATGCTTTGAAATGCTTTTTTCGCTTCTGGTGTCCATTGGAAGTCGCTTTTTTCACACATATTTTGAGGGTCTTGAAGAAGGGGAGTGACTTCTCCGCAGATTTGGATAGGAACCTGTTTAGGCTAGCCAGCTTTCCATTAAGGCTTTGAGCTTCTTTCAACATTTGGGGCGAGTGTAGCTTCACAACTGCTTCCACTTTTTCTGGACAGGCTTTGATTACCTGCATGCTAACTACATGACCTAAGAACGCTCCTTCTTCCGCACCAAATGTGCATTTTTTAGGGTTAAGTTTCATGTTTATCTTCCTCAGATTGTGGAATGTTTCTTCGATATCTCTGAGTATTTCGCGTTTCGTATGGCTTTTTATTACTAGATCATCTACGTATACTTCCAGGTTCCTGTCGATCTGATATTCAAATGCTTTATCTACGAGTCGCTGGTATGTTGCTCCGACATTCTTGAGGCCGAACGGTATTTTTTTATAGCAGAAAACTCCTTAGTTAGTATGGAAAGCGGTTTTTTCTTCGTCCTCTTCCGCCATCTGTATTTGGTGGTATCCCTTGTAAGCGTCCAAGAAACACTTGAAAGGGTACCCACAGAGAGATTTAACTTTCCAATCGATTTCCGGAAGGGGGTAGCAGTCTTTTGGGCACGACTTATTTAAATCTGTGAAGTCTACGCACATCCTCCAGCTGCCATCGTGTTTTTTTACCATGACTGGGTTTGAGAGCCAATCGTGGTAGTGTACTTCCCTCATGATTTCAGCTTCCATCAGCTTGGCGACTTCCTCTTGGATCGCTTTGTTCCTATCCGGTGCTTGCCCCCTTCTTTTTTGCCTTACGGGTTGGCATCCTTCGCGGACGTTCAAGCGGTGTTCCGCTATGTGTCGCGGGACGCCTGTCATATCGGCCGGTTTCCAGGCAAATATATCCAAGTTTTCTTTTAGCAAGTTGCAAAGTTCCATTCTTCCTTTTTCAGACAGGTTTTCGCCTATTGTGATAGTTTGCTTTGGATGCTCTGGGTGGATTGATACTTTGACTCCCTCTGTGGCCGTTGGTTCTCTGGGTAAGGGAGTACTTTGTGCTTTTGCTACCATTCTGCATTCCGCTGGCATTATTATGTTGCTGCGGATCGTTACTATTCCTCCTTCCACTGGGATTTTATCATTCCATGAGCGGTAGATGAGACCGCTTGGATTTTCCTGAGTCCCGGACGACCGATGATACCGTTGTATGGTGAGGGGGACCTAACAACCATGAAGCTCATCAGGGTGCTCGTTGAGTGTTCTTCATCTCCCAAAGTCACCATTAGTGACATTTGTCCCAACGGCCAGGATATTTCACCACTGAACCCTAGGAGGGGAGTTGTTGTCGGAACCATCTGGTTTTTTTATTTTTGGATGAAGTCTATTGAAACAATGTGCATACAGTACCTCCGAGGCTGATCCTCCATCTACGTACATGCGATGGATGAGATGGCCTTCTACTTCCGTCTCGATCACAATTGGTGTTTCTTGTCCGCTGTCGTCTTCCAGAGTTAAGAAAGAAATTTCCTGGTCTGCGGAGAAGCTCTGTGTGGTCTTTTGCTTTGTTATCCGTTGCCAGAGCTGGACCATAAAAATTGCTGTAGCTTTTTCTTTGTTAGGGAATTCTCCTTTCTTTGCAACTTTTGCCTGCTCTCCTCGTCTTCCTCCTTGCTTTATTTCTTTAACCAGGTGTGACAGCTGTCCTGATTTGACCGCTTCTTCTATTTGCCTCCTCAGGTGGATGCACTCATCTGTGTTGTGACCTTTGTCCCCGTGGAACTCGCAGAACTTGTTCTTGTTCTGATTTTCCGCAGGCCTCGTCATGGGTGGCGGTGCCTTAAACTTCACTATGTCCATCGCCAGGATCTCTTTTGGTGTCTTTATGAGAGGTGTAAAGCGATATTGCCGCCTGCTCGACTTGTGTTGGTTTTTGAAGTCGGGCCTTTTGTCGAAGTTTGATCTGTTACCTCTCTCATGGTGCTTCCATGCTGGCGGTGCTTTTTTCTTTGTTAGGTTTGCGGCGGCTACTTCTCCTCTTAGAAAAGCTGTTGTTACGCTCATCATTTCATCTACGGACTTTGGTATATTGTCGTTTAACTTTTTGATTAGGTCCGGATTAGTGATTCTATGCATGAATCCCGATATTCTCATGCACTCAGGTGCTCCGCTGACACAGCCAACCGGACTGCGGAATTGGCGGGGGTGTAGGCTGGGTTTGCCGGTTGGCTCATTTTGTTTTCTAAGATTTTTGGAACGCAATTGTGTTCGGTCTCACGGATGGCGCCAACTTGTTAGTACAAAATTAATGTGGTGTGATTAGGGGGATGTGGAATGCTCACAACGGGGCTATAAGCTCTCGGATCGTTGTGTTTATTGTACTAAGTGAAGGTGATGGAAAACTTTCTGCTAAGAAAAAGAACACCGTTAGCCTTACCGCGGGAGGGGTGTCCCGCGATTAAGCTCGGGTGTAAGAGTAAGTATTGGCTATAAGTAGTATATGTGTAGTAGTAGCGGAAGTCATACCGTTAGGAGTGTTTGGAAGACTTCTTATATAGGCGGGTGTCGCTATCGGACGCCTGAGTCACGGGGGGAGGTTCGCCCTATTACCTGGTGGGTAATAGGGTTGTTGTCGTGGGGTCAACGTCGATGAAATTGTCACCTTTCGTAGCATAGCTGCTTAGGTTATCGTTATCATCGTCTGCTATCCTTATTAGGAACGTTGACGTTCTTTCCCGAAGTCCCATGTTCTGTCCCTTACTCTTTTTGGTTGGTCACGGGTGACCGTTTGTCGTGTAGCGGTACGTGCTTCGCAAGGGTACACGGAGCGGTGGAGCTTGTGGGGGTTTGTACGTCCTGGATCCTTTTGGTGGAGCTCGCGGAGCGGACGACGTTTATACTCTGTCCCGGATCCTTTCGGGCTTTGGGCTTGAGCCCATTAGTTACTGTATGGCCTAATCAGCGGTTCGGTTGGCGCTATACGTCATCAATATTGAACGTACAAAAAGACAGAGATAATCATCTATTGTAAGTCTATAACCAAATGGCAGAAACAAATTAAAACCATCTATCATCACTTAAGAAATTACGAACCGAAAGAACTTACTAATCGGACTTTTCTAATGTATTTTGTAAGTGAATGTCGAATTTGGACGTTATCTGGTAATCCAATATTATTCATCATAAGATATTTAGAGCGTCCGGTGTGGTGATTTGTGGCTTTCACCACTCCTATGTGGCATCGCCAAGTCCTTCTCCATGACACCGGGCTTCGCCACTCTCTCCGCCGGTTCAAAGCCACTTCAATATTGTGGCATCGCCAAGTCCTTCTCCATGACAGCGGACCCAGCTTATAGCACGGGTGTGCACGTGCATACCCTGCGATTCGACGGGTTAGTGTAATTTTTTTTTGTTTTTTTAAGTAATATACATGGAGTGCATATCTTCAAAGTTGAGTGCATACCCTATGTTGAAATCATAGGTCCGCCACTGCACTTCCCCAACGCAAAAGACGACAAGATTGGGTTGTGTTTTTTTCTTTTATTTTCTTTTTCTTTGAAATAAAAAAGGGTGTTTTGTTTTAAAAAAAAATTCCGGTGTTGCAGGTTTTTTAGGAAGAAGACGGCAAATGTTTTTTTTTTGTCTGTGTTTTTTTTTATAAAAAGTAAATTTACATTCTCAGTCCTTACAATTTGTTTTGTTTGTCACTTGTAGGTTTAATTTTACAACTTTATTTGAAAAGTGTGTTTTTTATTTTATAAAAAATACATTTATAATTTTGTATTTTTAGTTTTATAAAAAATACATTTATTTGAATGAAATGAAATTACTTTGTGTAAAAGAATAGGGAAAAAAATAAAATGGTAAGTGATGGGGCCAAATGGCATGTATGAGGGTATGTTATGAGTGAGGGAGTATTTTGAGTTGTTATGTTGAAATGACGTGGCAGTGATGTGACACTCAGTAGGGGCCCAAATGACATGGCTTTTTTAGCTATGACACCTTATGCTCTAAAACACTTCTTTGGTTGTGTTTAGGAAAGAGCTCCATTGGCTTTTTTTGTTATACAAGTTTATAAAAGCTTTTAGAGAAAAGTGCAAATATGCTCCCTGTTGTTTGCAAAAATTGCAGACTTACTCCCCAACTTCACGAAAGTGCAGGTGGCCTCCCCAGTTTGAAACTTTCATTGCACTCGTGCTCCCTGCCAGGGAGCAAGAATGCAATGAGAATTGAAACTTCCATTGCACTCGTGCTCCCTGCCAGGGAGCATGAATGCGACACAAGTTTCGTTTTGGGGAGGCCGCTTGCACTTTCGTGAAGTTGGGGAGCAAATCTGCAAATTTGGGAAACCACAGGGAGCATATTTGCAGATTTCTCAAGCTTTTATAAGGCATAAGCTTTCATAAGTTCAAACCCATTAAAATAGACTTATGAGAGCTTATAGCTAGTTTACTTAAATACCTTTAAGAATTTACTAATAGATCATAAATTATCACGTAAAAACCAAAAATATATTTGAATTTAATGTGAAGCATTTTTATGCAATTTTACATTAATAAACTCCAACTCCAACTAATTCGTCAAACAACTTCATTCATAAAAATATAAGCTACAACTTTCGGCTTATAATATAAGTTTCAGCCTCTTCTCGAGCTCCAGCCCAACCTCAACCCATTTCGACAAGGATAAGGATCCTCTCATGTTCACTTTGAACATGAGAGGGTAAAGTTAGTGTTATGTGAATGAAAAAATTGTATTGTTTATAAAGTTAAGGCCCCACAATATATAATATATATATTTTTTCACTCACATAACATTAACTTTACCCTCTCATGTTCAAAGTGAACATGAGAGGATCTTTTTCCTTTCGACAAATGTATCCTTTACCAAGGGTGGACCTAGGGGGTTCACGGAAATCAATCAATTTTCTTCCCATAGTGTAAATTTTGTTAAAAATCATGATTTTTTCTAAAATAAATATGGTAACTTTGTAGTTTATCCATATCCGCCACTGCCCTTTATAGTAACTTTTTTGTTTACAATGCTAATTTAAAATGACTGGTATCTATTGAGTATGAAAGAGTGCTCATAGAATAAGTAACTAAAATAGTAAAATACAAAGAAACCGAAAGTGCCAATTCCAAAAAGGCAGAAAAGTGAGATACAATCTAACAAAGAATATATGCAACCAAATCCTCACGTTATCATAACGTGCCATTTAAAATTAAAAATGTTACTGTAATACGTGCACGAAATATAAATTAATCAAACATAAACAATAATATTCACAACTTTTTTACATTAACATTTCATCCACACACACTCTTTCCATCGGCATAAACATCAAGTCATTTTCTGACTCGTCAACTTTGTCTACAAATGATAGCGCCTTATCTCTTTTTATTAGTCATGGAGTCCCTCCACCTTTCGGTTTCTAGGGCCATTGAGGCGGGGATTTTTAAAGGCATCAAAATTGATTCAACTCTAAATCTTTCTCACCTTTTTTATGCGGATGATTGTGGTCTATATACGAGTGAACACCTTCCCAACCTTTCTGGTATTACCAATATTCTCCATTGCTTTTCCTTATTGTCTGGTCTTTCGATCAACCTTAAAAAGAGTAATATGCTTGGAGTTGGGGTTCGTTCTGAGTAATACAAAGTATGCGTGCTGTGAACCTAGCTTGCTTGACTATGAAAAAACCCCGTTATAAATATTAGGGGGTGATGGTTGTGGTATTTTGTGCCCCTTCTCAGGCCTTGGAGAAACCATAGGAGAAGCTTAAGGCTCGACTCTCCAACTGGAAACTCAAAACCCTCTCGGTAGGAGGGAGGCTTACCCTCCTTAAATCGGTTCTAGGGTCGACACCTATCTATAATCTGTCCATTTATAAAGCCCCCAAATCTGTGCTTCATTCTTCTGTGGAGTCCTAGGCAAAGGACCTTCTTTAATGGTTCATCATGTAATAAGAAAATAGCATGAATAAATGGACTACGACACTCGCGTCCAAGAAAATGGTGGTTTAGGTTTCTCTATGTTTTGTATCGTTAAATAGTGGCGCTTACCTTTCAAGTGGTGTTGGAGATTTATTTCTCGGGACAAATTCCCTGAGTGTCGTTGTGATCTTGTCTATGCATGGTTCCAATTACCGCCTCATCCCCTATTTTCGTATCGACTTGGCTCTTCCATATTTCGGGAAATTCATATTTCTGCTAAAGATCGAGGAGTAGAATGGTATCCCTTGTCGCATCCATGTGGTAATCGGGTTTTGTGCACTAATTTCTGGAAGGAGGTTTGGATCGGCGATAATCCCTTGTGTGTTTTGTTTCCTCGCATTTTTGCTTTGGAAACTAATAAAGATAGTTCGGTGGCTGTGAAACTGTCTTCTGTTACTTCGTCTCTTCGTCGTCCAGTTAGAGGTGGGTCTGAAAGTTCGCAATTATCTCTCCTACAAGAGTACATAGAAGGGACGATTTTGTCTTCGTTGGAGGATAGGTGGGTTTGGGATTTAAATGGGGAAGGTGTCTTTTGTGTCAAAGACGTGCGAAATCTTCTTGATGATGTTTTTCTTCCAAAAGCCCCTATCGCTACAAGATGGATTAAGTATGTGCCGATAAAACTTAATGTCTTCGCTTGGAAGGTCCATCTGAATCGTTTACCAACTCGTGTAAACCTGCAACATCGTGGTGTTTTGGTTTCGGATCCTTCATGTCCTATTTGCCACTCAGAAGATGAAGACTTAGCGCATTTGTTTTTTCGATGTAGTTTGGTCACGGACATCGTTAGGCTTGTCTGCCGGTGGTGGAATATAGCATGGGCGTCGATTGATTCGTATTCCAATTGGCTTCATTGGTTCAATGCTATCAGATTAAGTCCTAAAGTTAAAGATTTGCTTGAAGGAGTTTTCTACATAACATGGTGGAGTATTTGGAGGTTTCGAAATCAGGTCCTCTTCTCGTCTCTCGTCCCCCGCAAAGATGTTCTTTTTGATGATATTGTGTCGCGTTCTTTCACATGGTGTCGTTCTAGATGTAAAAGTAACTTTAGTTGGGTTAGTTGGTTGCAACATCCTTATTTGATTTCTTTGTAATTTTGTCTCTAGCTCCTTGCTAGTGTTTTGTTCTAATAAAGTTGCCGTTCAAAAAAAAAAAGTTAGATATTTCGTGCAAATAATCATTTTTCTAAATTATAAAAAAAATAGAGAAAATTCTTGAAATGCATAAAAAATGAAAGCCCTTTGTCAAATTGCCCCAGACTCTCCATGCGATTTATGCGACTTATACAACTTATGCAACCTTCGATAATTTACCAAAATACCCCTATTCTGAAACAAAAAAGTACATCCAATCATTGGAAAATAAGGGTATTTTGATAAATTTGTCAGAGGTTGCATAAGTTGTATAGGTCGCATAGGTCGCATGAAGCAATTTGGGAAGATCCAAATTTTCTGAGGCAATTCGGTATCTTATTTATTGCATAAACCCAAGGTTATAAATAGCGTGAAGCGTGGCGTAGCGGCATAGCCAAGCCTCAAGCTTTAGCGTGAGGCGTTGCGTCATAGCGTTTTTAAGGCGTGACTCAAGGCGGCAAAAAATATTTATAGAGTGGTCAATATTAGTTAGCTACTAGGATTAAAATTGAGTAACGGGGTTACTAAGACCGAATCCCATACAACCCAAAGCATAAATACTTGTAAATAAGCTCAAATCCATGAAATTTTTTAAAGCTTCAAAAAAACTCACGCTATAGCGCGCTATATGGCGCCTTATTGCACGCCACGCCTCAAGATGACGCCTTGGCCTGTTTCGTAACGTGGAGGCCACGCCTCGCGCTATAGCCCCGCTATAGCGCGCTATGGCGCCGCTATTTAGAACCCTGCATAAACCAAAGACTAAGAAGAAGTAAGGAAAAGGTAAGGATGGGTGTAACAATGACCAACATAACAAGGTAACTCAGCGCACATAAGCTTTTAACTCATTACAAATATCATCACCAAATAGGTGTAATAAGACAACTAGCTTTCTTATCGTAAGATATTTCACTCAAACACAAATATACGCAACAACAAGGCTGGATTTTAGGGTGTGCGGAGTGATCAACTGCACAGGGTCCCAAAAATTTGAGGGCCTCCAATGTTATGATACATAACTGATTTTATTAGTGGTTTAAGGCAAATTTGATACGAATGTGTCCGAAAACATTAAGATTTTGACCTTATATGAATAAAAAGTAGATAAAAAAGTGATTTAAAGAGAAAAATCAAAGAATAAAAGAAAGAAAACAGAGTTGTAGATATGACAGGTTCGAGAAGATGATAGTTATAGATAATCATCACTTTGCACCTTGAAGTTTGTAGAATTTACATAGTTCTCCTTGTCATTTAGTTTCCTTCTTAAATAGTAACTAAAAATGAGGTTTACAGAAATGACATTTTAAACTCAGGTTTGGAAAGCTGTTAAAGTTAGTCCATAACTCTCTTATATACTTTTTTTTATAAAAAGGTTTTAAATGTGGCCCAACAGTACTAAAGTGATTAATATAAATGAATTGATTTGCACATTCTTTTTATTGATTGACACATTCAAAATGTGTGTGTGTTGCCATTTATACCTCTAAATTAGTTAGTGGAGTGTGAAAATCAAAACACAAATGCTAAAGGTATAAATGGCATGACACGTATTTTTGAGTGTGCAAATAAATTATGAGAGTGTGTAAATTACCTCCCTAAATATAAGGATGCATACATGGGGTTTTTATGTTTTCAGACACTTACCTTTTCTTATATGTCTATTTAACACATATTTAGGTTTTTCTGATTGTTCGAGAGGCCAATAAAATCAACACAGCACAGGGCCCTTAAAATTCACAGGACGCCCCTGCGCAACAATATACTCACACACATGTGCAACGAGAATTTTTTACCCGCGCTTCGTTGCGGGGTACGGATTAATCCTGAGATTGTATAATCGCAAATGATGATAGGGATATTTTTGCAACTTTTGAGATTGTTTCTGCAACACAAGTAGGGGTGAGCAAGAAAACCGAAATAACCGTAAAAACCGAAAACCGAAACCGAACCGAACCGAACTAATAACCGAACCGAATTTGCCAAAACCGAACCGAACTACGAATTCGGTTCTCGGGTTGGATATGGGGTTTGACAGTCTAAACCGAAAACCGAACTGAAAACCGAAAAAACCGAATCAAAAAATAAATTTTTTTATATTAATTAGTATATATTAGTCAAAAATCCAAAAAAATTTTTTATATATAAAAAAATTAATATTAATATTTATATTTATATATATATATTTATATATATAAAAAGATCAATAAAATTTTATCCTAATATTGAAAAACACTTTTTATGTTTGAAATAATTTTTTTGCTAAATATATTTGTATATTTTTCTTTTTTTTAATAAATTGTGTAATTCGGGTAAACCCGAAAACCGAACCGAACCGAACTAGGATTCAACCGAACCGAACCGAAAACCGAATTTGAATTCGGTTTGGGTCAGTATATGGGTTGACCTTAAAAAAAACTTTTAACTGAACTAACCGAACCGAACAAACCGAATAACCCGATAACCGAACCGATCAACACCCCTAAACGCAAGTAAAGCGAGAGTGGAGTAATTTTCTTTTATACGAATACTTTGCAGATTTAATGCAAGGATTGTATTTGTAACTGTAGGTAAACGTCAAAGACCATTTTTGCAATGTTTCAAGGACTAATTTTGCAACGCAAATGAACCGTGGAGACTAGTTTTGCCATTTTACTTTTTTATATAGTGAACATTATTTGCCTCCCGACAATTGTTCATATTAAAAATTAAAATTAATTCTTCGTTCACCACCAAGATCACAACTCCGCGGTTTGCACTTCCTGCCGGCTCCTTGTCTAATAATAAGAGTTGAGACGACGAATAGCTTTTGTAAAAAATAAATTACCAAAATGGACTAGAATCAAAGTGTGTTTACGAAAATGGACCAAATTTTTCTTGTTTACAAAACTAGACCAAGAGCACTCTCGGCTTGTTCTCCTCTCATTTTGCTTCTCCCCTTGCTATCTCTCTCCAGGCGCACTTAAATATTGAGAGCACTTTGGTTTAAGAGTGCGCACGAACGAGCCACATGCAGGGAAACTTGCACGTGTGGTTCTGGCCGGGCTTTCCTGAGGTATCTAATAACCTTGCATATTTGAGTGTGCGCTTGGGTATATCGGGAGCACTTAGATATGAGGAGCACTTTTGGTTTAAGAGTTCCTCAACATTTAGTTTTGTCTTATTTGAGGTGCACAAGAGAATTCGGGAGCACTTGTTAGTTTAGAGTGCTCCCGTTAGGTGCAACAAAGAATGAGATTTTTTTTGTCTTATTTGAGGCGCACAATAGAAACCAGGAGCACTAGAGTGCTCCTTAACATTTAGTTTTGTCTTATTTGAGGCGCACAAGAGAATTCGGGAGCACTTGTTAGTTTAGAGTGCTCACGTTAGGCGCAAGGAGTGAATGGATTTTTTTTTTTTTTGTCTTATTTGAGGCGCACAATTGAAATCAGGAACACTAGAGTGCTCCTCAACATTTAGTTTTGTTTTATTTGAGGCGTACAATATATTTCGAGAGCACTTAGTCATTTAGAGTGCTCCTCACCATTTTATATGCTCCTGCAAAAATCACCGTAGATCTTGCCACATGTCACATATCTAATGGTTACTTAGCAAAAGTTCATTTTTGAAAGATTTTTGTACTCCGGTTATTTTCGTAAGATGGTACCTTAAAGGGGTCATATAAGAAATTTCATGTTTTGTAAAAGATCAAGATCTGTTGATTGTTAATCGATAGGTAGCTTCGAAACAATTCACGGATTTAAAAAACATACATTCCCTCGACATATTTAATTATTTAGAAAAAAACTAAGACCACGTGTAAACCAAACATATAAAAATATCACACTTTATATAAACATACCTCCACAATATAAACACCCAATTTAAAAAAAAAAAAAATGGCAAACAGTTTGCAGTTTGCAAACCAAACCATGGCAGAAAATAGGGTACCGCACCTGAGCCTGAGGGGGGCAATGGGTTTAACACATGAAGGCGCGAGCTGGATCACCTCGCTCCATAACACCCGGCCTAAGAAATCATATTCTTTTGTATATGGCAATACTAAGATACAAAAAAAGAAAAAAAATCACACTGATCAAAGACTACCAACAAGTACCAAAAAAAGCTAGATAATTTCTTTATAATTCCAT
>BQNB010018729.1:0-67868 GCA_026074375.1 Tanacetum coccineum | reverse complement strand
ATCGATTCACGTTTATCTTTGCATAATTAATAAACGGCTTAGATTTTCGTAGAACCCGACCTTAAACATTGAGGATAATGTTTCATTTTAGTTTGGGGAATTTTGGGAATCTATTGATTTGATGTTGCCTGCTTATTGTTTTGTTCTCACGTACTCGTTTTCCCACAAAAATAGCAAAAAATTTAAAATTTTAAGATCTTATTTGTAGAAAGAAATAATAAAAAAAAAATATATATATATATATATTAGTAGTTGATAAAAAAAATAAGTGTTAAAGACATGAATGTAGGTTTTCCGTTGGATAGAATAAAAAGTAATTTTTGACCCGATCAAACGTGTTGAGTTCTAGCTTTCTCCCTTAACAATTAATGATGATAGTTTGTGCTAACTATAAACATGCTAGACTAGAAATCATTAGTAAATGAAGGCTTTGTAACACCCTCAAATCTGGGCACGCAGCAGAATGTTTAAATATCCGAGGGCGTTACTTCATAGTTCAATAGCACAAGATATGAGAACGACCACTAAACGTGTCGTTTGAAAAAGATACATTGGATTAACAAAATACTTGTTTGTTACATAAGCTCATGGCTTCAAATTGTTTAACAATATAAATAAAGATTTCGGTTAATAACTGATAAGTATAAAATACACATATCCGTTAATACCTAAAATGACCCAATTAAACCCAAACAGACTAAAAATGGCAAAAATATGCTTGTTTTTGTGTTTTGTGTGTGCATGTACGGATATATCAAAAATCACAAGAAAACCGTCAAGAACGGGCAAACATGGACACGAGAAACGGAAGAGCTCAATAGAAGCCAAACATGCAAAGCCAAAGCCAGAAAAAGTCAACCTTCAATCAAATTGGTCAAACTTTGGTCAATAGAAGTTAACCATAAAAAGACAAAAACCCACAATTACAATATAAGGCCCTGAACTTTCCAAAAGTTACATAAATGGTCCCTAAGGCTAAATGGGCCATACCCAGATCCAAAATCCCATTACCCTAGCCCAACCCCTTATTATAAAACCACAAGGGCCAATATTGCCATTTTCCAAAATCCCTTTTACCTTATACTTTTATAAACCAAAGACAAGGACTAAATTTGCCACCACCCCAAAGTTCAAACCTGAATTACCCGTTTATAGTTTAAAAGGGCGCGAAACCATTTCACTATTCACCCGTCGTCCTTATTTTTACCCACAGGTTAAAACAACGGGCTTTTCAAAGTTAAAGGTCAAGGACGACAATTCATGGGACAATGAACACAATGGCAGGGTTAATTATGTCAAATCAAGGGCTCTAATTGATCACTTAAGCATCAAAGCCACGTGGCTATAGAAGAAAGCACAAAGAGAGGTGGGTTTTACTCTTGGATCACTCAGAGAAGAAGCACAAGCTGTCACATCAAGAATGACAGCTTGGCAATCCTTGAGTGTCCACACTTGATCCAACGGATGAGATCATTGATCCAATAATTAAAGGAATGGACAGGTAAGATTAGAAGAGGCGTGGGAAGCACTCAAAGGACTAGAAGCTTCTCAACAGGCTATAAAAGGCCCTCACTCACACACATGGATTATCTTCTTTTCCCCGTTTTAGAGTAGTAGTAGAATTAATCTTAGTTTTTGTTAAATGTAATTTTCCTTTTAAAAGTAATTGTAATTTCTTTTATTCAAGCTTTGTAATCTGTTTTTGAAAGTTAATGAAATCATCAGTTTAGTTTTAATCATAAGTTTTTACTCACAAGCTCTCATCAGTCTCTAAGCTGGTGATTGAGCTAAAACTATTTTTCTAATTTACTTAAATCATAAAAAAACAAGTTAAAAACCTTAGCTTATGGATATGGAGCTTTTAGAAGGGAGGCTAATAATGGAAAGGTCTCCAAGGACTTAACTAGCTTATTATAGATAAGCCAGAGCTGTAGAAAAGCTCTAAGAGCATACTTGTGCCCTGTTTAACTTGGCAAGTTGTAAGTTTCTCATTTACTTTCCTATTTTCATTTCTAGTTCAATAATTAGCTTAATAATTGCTTATTAGATTAGATTTGCTTATTTGCTCAAATTAGATGCTTATTAGTTCTTAATCCTCTTTAATAGTGCTTATTAGATTAGTTTAATCGTCTGTTTTTGCTTAATTTAGTATAAATCTTTTTATAGCTTTATTTGTTTTTAAATCTGCAAAAAACCAAAAAAAAAATAGTAGTATCACTTGTGGATCTTAAGTTTTAGCTAAAATCAGTTGTTAATTCATGTTTGTTATGCTTATTATTAGCTATTAGATATCTGGTAGTGATAATTTGTTTAATAGTTTTCATTTTATAAGCTCTTTCAATTCTATTAATAGAATAAGCGGTGTTTGGTTTAACACATTTTGACCTTAAATAGTCAAAGTAACTAGTGTCCATTGCTTGAGATAGTTTAAGGATTAGTTTAAATCATTAGAGAAGTAATTTTTAGAAGTTAGTTTGAAAATTTGAAAAAGTTTGAGCTTATTCTTGTTGTCTCAACACCAGGGGAATTTTACTTGTGATTTCACTTGTGAAATCTTGATCTAAGCTCTCTAAGGCTTAGAATTTGTTTGCTTAAAGGTTTTTACACTTATAGTGAGTGTATTAAGGTGCAGGGTAACCAAATTGGTTACCTGCATTTAGGCTTTGAACTCTTGCCAAGTGCATCAGTACTAACAACAGTTAGTACTGCTGTCACTGTTAGGTTTCATTTTTTAGCTAGTAATTTTAGATTTAGGTTCTACATTTCAAGTTAATTAAAGATTAGACATAGCTTAAGTTAGATTACGACTTAGTTTTCAATTCCTAGCTTATCTTCCTAAGTACATTTAGTATTAAAAGTCATACAAAAGCCAAAAAGCAAAAAATTAGTAGTTTAAATAATTTTCTTCATTAGAGCTTAATTTAGTAGCTTATTTGAAAAACTAAATAATAGGGTTTCATTGGGATTTTCTAGTTAGTTATTCTTCAAAAGCTTAGCTTCTGAATTGGCTTATTTAGCTTTTGAGCTTAAACTGATTTTGAGCTCTTTGTGTTTGTGCCTTAGTTTAGCTTTTTGATTTTCAATTTCAGCTAAGTTTAAGTATTAGTAGTTTGAGTTGCTTTCCATTTCTAGTTAGTAAGCATTATTAGGATTCTAGATCAGTTTTTAGTTTGCAATTTGAGCTAAATTTGAGCTTTGTGTAAGCTTTTTAGAGAAGTTAAGCAAAAATAAGCTCTAAAGCCCACTTTCTGAGTCTGAATACTCATAAGCTCTTAGATAGCTCATTTTTTAAGTTTTAGCTATAAGTCACTTTATTAAAGTTGTTTTAAAAAGCTTTTTCTACAAGCTTGTGTTTTCAGTTTTTAAAAAAAAGTAAAAAATAAAAAATTGGCAAAAAGGGGTGTTTGCCTGTCTCGAACCCACAACCTCACACTCAACAACCATACGTCTTAACATCTTGCTACAATAGCTCATCCGTTACCTTTTCCTTTCATTAAAAACTTATACACATTTTGGCCTTATAAGCCAAATAAGCTGTTAAGCTTATTTCGTGGCTTATTTTATAAGCTACGACTTCGGGATTATTTTTCCTAGGATTCATATAGCATAAGCTATTTTCTGTATTTTTCCTAGAATTTTTACTATTA
This sequence comes from Tanacetum coccineum, assembly GCA_026074375.1. Classification (NCBI taxonomy): domain Eukaryota; kingdom Viridiplantae; phylum Streptophyta; class Magnoliopsida; order Asterales; family Asteraceae; genus Tanacetum; species Tanacetum coccineum. The sequence continues at coordinate 64,221 of BQNB010018729.1, read as the reverse complement.
GTTTAGTATTTTTAATCTTTTATTTTCTTTAAAAACTTTAAAAAAATCATAAAAAATAGAAAAATAATCAGAAAAATAAAAATATTTTTTAGAAAATTTTCTTTTATCATTAAGTTTGTAGGAAAATTAGTTTTGCTTTCGAAGGGTCTAAATTGCAAAATTTTACTTTATAAAGAACGTGTTTCGTTCCTGTTCTCGGTTTTCAAGTTTTAACTCTCGTTTTAACTCCGTTTTCGTTCTAGTTTTTTATAAACTTCTTTTTTAGTCAATTAGAATACATTTTAAAAGAAAAAATTTAATTAGGTTTTATTTTGTAGAATTTAGGTTTTTGGCCTTAGTTTTAGTGTTCCGGCTCGCGTTTTTAGTTAAATTTTGATTTCCAACTATTTGTCTCTATGCTTAATTTTTAGTTTTTGTTGATTTTAAGTATTTTTAGTATTTAATCAAAAATATCTTTGCTCTCATTCAAATCATAATCCAAGCTCAAACGTGGTTTCAATTGCACAAGTCGTTGAGGAAACGACTCGGGTGATCATACTTCCCGGTTAAATATACGTATTATATATTATATTATATATCTTTTAGAGTGAATTTTCCTTAGAGGAAACTTTGGGATTATTCTTAATTGCTCTTTTGGAATATTATTATAGTATATTTTATAGTGTATATAAAACACAACATCACACACATCCCTCATACTTATGCCAATGCAGTCTATTCCAACCCTCGCCTGCATGACCATAACGAGCCACCCAAGCTGAATCCCTTTGCTTTCTGAACGACATGTATAAGAAAGCCTCAACCCTAAAGCATTAGAAACTATTGTTGAGGCTCGAGTAAGGGACTTCTTACACGCAGCACAAACACCAAAAAATTAAAGATTTGCGAACTCCATTTTCAAGCACCGCTAGGATAACAACAATCTAATAAGAAACTGCAAATTTTCGGTACTTTCTTAAGGAACATCACGACAGAGAACTCGCGTAGAAATTCTTAATAAAGGAAGAAGCCAAAGTCTCCGCAACCAAAAACATAAACTCTAATCTCTCTCGCAAGAGACAGGAAAAAAGGAGCGACAAGACGAACTAGACACTACGAACTAACACTATAAAACCAAACCGTAACCAAGAATGGAAATCCCATGAAGGAAGCCGAGAGGGAGATTATGAAACTAATATAAACCATGTAAAAAGGGCTGAGAAGAAAAGAAGTGGAAGAATTACTCAGTTCGTATGGCCTGTAGAAATATTATCTGAAGCATAGGATCAATAAAAACTAATCGATGGACTAGTCGATAATAATAGGTTCAATAACTCTCTGTCTACAGCCCGAGTTGGGAAGGTAAAGGGAAAAACATATAATGTGTTACCTTGGGGGCCTGTCTATGAAGCGATCCAACAATGACAAAAGATAAACCAAGAAGACATGACATCGAGGGGAATTTCGAAATTATAACCTAGTACCAAAGGACCTTAAGGCACGTAACGCCCTCATCGATCAAGTTCCTATGTGAACGTCATGCCCTACTCCACTTACCGTGAAACTAAACCGACAAAATTCCTAACTGAAGACAGACATTAAGAACTCTCACTACAAGACACTCGACATGACCCTGTAGGAATTGCTGAGGACGTGTTAGTTGGGGTCGCTAAACATGTATACCCCATAGACTTTGTGATTTTGGATATCAAGGAAAATGAAAAGAGGCCTTTCATCTTACAAACACCATTCCTGACAACGGCCAATGCCACAATTAAGTTTGACAAAGGCACCATAACTCTATGATCAGGAAAGAGTAAGATAAGTTTCCATAGGATACTTGATTCCCCTTGTATGACCGACAAAGGAGTCAAGAACGACATAGAGCCCATAGCCCACACTATGACTGTGAATAGGCTAGTCTTGAAATGGGAAGAAAAGATAAAGCTTCACTTAGAAAGGGAGATGAAGTTCAACTAATGGAGGAGCAAAAATTTCAAGGGCAAGTGTCCCACTCCTATTACAACCAAGGAAGGAATGGAAGATGAAGGAGAAGTCACGTAGGGACGTATGACTTCGAGTCTAAATACAAGACTCATAAAATAAAGAAAAGCGCTTCTTGGGAGGCAACCCAATTTTATTTTTCTCGCAATTAGGAGTGTCGTGTGTTTTATTCTTTCCATTTTATTCTATCGTGTTTGAACTCTATCTTGTAATCATGTTTTGTATTGTTTTTAACCTCGTCTTAATTTCAATCAAAGGTATTTTACAAACAATAAGTGTAGGGGAATTTATCTGGTTTTTAAACCAAGTTCAAGCATGTTAAATAATTTGTTTAGATTAATTCGCGTCAGTTTCGAGTCATATGAGTAAATTGTCAAATCTTATGTTTTATGTAGCCAATTGTACAGGAATTAACTTATGGAATCAAGTGCAGGAAATTTTTCAACAATTTTTTTTTGTTTTCACAGAACGTGGAGACGGCGTCACGATTTACACGCGATGCCGTCACCACGATACCTGTGACGGCGTCAAGATTCTCCTGACGACGTCAAACGCCCAGGTCAAAAAAACTTAAAGTTTTTAATTATTTTTGAAAATAAAACTTGCATAACATTTAAAATATATACTCTTCTGTTATAAACCTGCAAAATCAATAAGTTTGACAATTCTTTCATCCTATCTTTACTGCTTTATTGATTCAAACCTTAAATTCATATTGTATATTCGTATATCTCACATTTTATGCTTGATGTAGTTGTCTTTGTCTTTGATTATAGGTTATATTTGATGAGAAGAAGCTTGGAAGTTCTTAGGAAGTTTCATTGGACAATTCTTGGATGACGATTTAACCAGTTATCGCATGTTTCTTCTCCATCATTGAGCAAACCAGGGGAGTACTAGTTTCTTTTCCTTGTTTTCTTATCCCTTTATTCGTTTTTACGGGTACTGATTAGAAACAGATTACACCCTATATATATATATATATATAAATATAAATAAATATAAATATATAATAAGGATCACAATCCACAAAATCAATGAAACCGGAAGTAGTATAGAATATTCCCGGGTCGTAGTCCCAACGAAGAGTGAATTTGGAAAGTCGAAAGTCGGTTTGAATATCAATGCTTGAATGAGGAAAAGAACGGCATTCTAAACTACGAGAAAATAAGGCAAACATACACTAAAAACGAAGAAAATTAACACAAATTATACTAAAAACAAACGGGAAGCTAAAACGACACACTAAAACTCTGAAGAAACCCTAATTTTTCACAACAATTAAGCCTAAATTATTTCAACAGCTTCTACTGACTCTATTAACTAAAAAGTAAGATTAAAGAAAACTAGAACGAAAACGAAGTTGATTTGAGCTTTAAAACACAAAAAACGTGAACGGGAACGAATCCTGTTTTTTTTTTAAATGAAATTTTGCAGAAATAACCCTACGAAAGTTTTTCTATTTTTCCTAGATGCAAAATGATAAAATAAAATTTTATAAAAAAGAAAAATATTTTTTTGATTTTTATTTAATTTATTATAATTAAAAAACAGTTTAAAAGAAAATAAATGATAAAAAATATCAAACGATTATGAAAAACTCTGAAATTTTTTAGGGAAAATGCATTAAACTATAAAAGTTCTAAGAAAAATTTAAAACTGGAAATTCAGCTTATAAATAAGCTGTTATTAAGCTAAAAGTGGTTGAATGCATAAAAGGGCTAAGTGGGCTAAAATAAACAATAGTTTCATCCAATGTTGGATGAGCTATTGTAGCACAGTTGGTTATGTTGTGGGTTTGTGGGACGCTGGCTATGCAAAGGGGAAGGTCTCAGGTTCAAACCTGGGCCTCTCTCTTTTTATAAAACTTTTTTTTCTTTAAAAAAAAACTTTTTACACACTTATAGAACAAACAAAAATAAGCATTTTTAATGAAGAGAACAATATCTGAAAACTAAGAATAAGCTAGAAAATAAGCTCCTAAAGCAAACAGAAACTAGTTATTTAAACTAAGGCTAAATGCTAAACTTTTTGGCTTAAAAAACAAATAAGCAAAAGAGAAAGAAAGATAAGCAAACAAAGGCAACTAAGCACACCTAATGAGCAATTAAGAGCAAAAATTAAGCAAAGAAAACAACCAGATAAGCCAGAAAAAGTACTAAGCCAAATGGCTAGAACTACAGACCAAACAGCCCAAGGCACAATATTTAAGCTTGAAAACAAGCTTTAAAATGGAAACTTATGGGTAAATGGCTTATGCCATTGGAAAGATTGGCCAAAGGACTTTTTTTGAAAAAGCTTTTAAAAAGGACTTTGATAGTCAAATAAGCCCTCAAAAGGGCTTGTGAACTCAGCTGTTCACACTCAGTGCCCACTGAGTGTTGTTTTCAAAGAGACAAAAGGCCTTTTGAATAAGCTAAGAAATAAGCTCAAAATAAAATTTTAAGTTAAAACAGATGAAGACAAGCTTGTAATGAGCTTATGCTCATAAATCCAAAAGCTAAAAATAATTTCTAAGGTCTGATAATGGATTTGAAAAATGGACAGTTTTTAACAAAAATTGACTTGGCAAAAACTTGATAACTTTGACTAAGACAGAAACTAACTTAAAGACACATATCCTACTCTATTTGGACATCAAAATAGACACTAAATCTAGTTTAAAAACTTAGTTTTACAAGACTAAATCAAATAAGCTCATATAACTGTTTTGACACCAACAGTTGTTAAGAACCTTTTAGAAAATCTTAAAACAGCTTTTTAAAACTTAAGAACCTTGAAAAACAAGATGACAATGACTTAAACTTGCTTGTGGAATTTGACCAAATGACCCATTTGGTTTTTAAACCAAGTTGACCCGTTTTGTACCCTTAACCCAAACACCCCTTTAACAACAGATTTTGAAATTTCTAAACTAAAACAGGTTAAGGCAAGTATTATACTAAATCAATTAAGAATAATAAAGACAACATTATCATTTAAAAAGCAGAATAAGCAAGAATAAGCAGTATATAAGCTAATGCAATATAATGACTTGGAAATGGAAAAATTAAAACTTACAAGAGTCCTAGCTTTAGGAAATGAACTTAAGTACCAAAACAGCTTGTAAACCACCCTATGTCTTACCAATAAGCACTAAACCCAAGCTTAAAGCCATCCATTATTGCTTTAACATCCAAAATAAGCTGAAACCATAATCTTTCTGAATGAAACAGTAGCCTTTTTTAAAAACTTTTGCAAAACCTTTAAATGAGTTAAAACAGTTTGTAAAAGCTAAAAAGGCTTAAGAGAATGGCTTGTAAACATAAATTTACATTTATGTATAAAACTTTAAAGTAGACAGAATTGCAAGAAACTTAAACACTAAAATTTTTCATTAACTTGGAATAAAATTACAAGGCTTTTAAAACAATAATTAAAAATGATTTAGAATTAAGCTAGGTTACCTACATAAAACTACTTAAAAGCTACTTGCCAAAAATGGCTTACAATTGCACCCTATTTATAATAGAACCCTAACTCTTGAGTCCTCTCTCTCTGTGTTTCTTTTGAGAGTGGCTCAGGCCATGTGTTTGTTGTGTGAGTAGAAAGCACAAAGTCATCTTAGCCTTCCATTTGCCTTTGAGCCCTAGCATAAAATCACAGCCCTCCATTCCTCTTATCGTTTTTGTTATCCAATGGTATCATTGGGGATTGCCAAGGTGGCAATCACCCATGTGGGGTATGGGGTGAGGGATGGTGATGTTTTTGGACATAGGTGAACAGTAGTCGAGGTTGTAGGGTTGTTTGAGAGTGACAGGGTTGGGGTTTTAATTTGGCGGGAAAGATTTGTATAAGGGGCAGGGTAGGGGTATGGGAAATGGACAAGTCAAGCCCCTCAAAGTGATACATGATATTACAAAGCGAGTCCTTATATTTTGCATCTATGGTCCCTGGAGTTGGATTGGGGTTTGCATAGTTAGTCCTTAAGGACTAACAATGTTAGTCCTTGAAGGACTAACGGCTGTTAAGGGTGTTTGTGGTGTTAGGCTTTTGGGCCAGTTTAACAAAAAATGGGTTTTGGGCCGGTTTGTTATATAAAGGTTTATTGGCTTTTTTAATTTACTTGGGCTTAAGGTCTTCATGCAATATACTAATGGGCTTATCTGGCCCATTAGATGGGTTCGGGTGGGCCCATTAAGTATTCTTCGTTTTACGGCTTCGGGTTGACCATTGACTTTTCCGGGGTTGACTTTGACTTTGTCTTTTCCACGCTTCTCCATTCCGTGCTCGGTTTTGTCCATTTTTGCTTGATTTTTTGTCCTTTTATCGGATATCCGTTTCCTGCACAATATAAGTGAAAACATACAAATACAATGTATTTTTGGTCATTTAAGTCCTGTTTTAATGGAAAACGGTATGTGTAATTAAGCACATACCAAAATCCCCCATACTAAGATATTGCCGTGTCCTCACGCAATGCTATAAGTAACCACTTAGGAAACTAAGAATCTCGATCCCCCTCGACCAATAACCTCAAAAAGTAGCTAACTGTTTGTCGAGGGGAAATAAAGACTCATAAGTTTTGAAAAGCCCCGTCTTTACCATTTTTTAAATATATACTCTTATTCCTACACATATTTTTGTATTTTCATTTTTTCTCATTTTTTTGTACTTTTCATATTAAGCAACTAACTAACTTATTTGACTTTCGTTATTTTATAACTTTTAGGGATCATAGAACAAGATGCATTTCGATCCGAGAATGCCCCAAAAAGGATAAATTTATCGTCCCCGACTTTTCACTTATTCCAAACCAAGCTTAAAACGAAATTATAGTTAAATATCATTTAAGATGCTAACACTACTCATATTTGCAACTTGTGAACTTTTCACTCCCGGAAATTATTATATCTTAGGCGTATGTGCTATTTTGAATTTCAACTTTGGATCAATGTTTTGCAAAATTTTATGCTTCACGTTTCACCCGAGAATAATGAATTTGAAGGCGAGATCATCCCATGTAGCGACTTTCGTCTCGGCACATCCCAACATTGCGGTTAAGTGACCAGGCTTTTGACACCCCACAGAGACTAGTATCGGGACTCACGGACCTTAGGTTTCAAAAACTCTTAGGTTTCCTGTATACACATAGCTTATAAAATAGAATAGTCAAAGTTCAAAAGCATATTTAAATTTAACAAAAGGAAATCTATTTATTAATTCACACTTAATATTAAACACTTATGCAATCGTAATTTCCTCGACCTTTTAGAAGGCTGCAACATCGGTTGTGAGCCGACAAGATACAACAAACTTTTATCAGCCTCGAATTATTATTCTTACTATGGGCTTTCTTTAGAAGGCTGTAACATCGGTTGTGAGCCGGCAAGATACAACAAACTTTTATCAGCCCACAGTTTATATTTATTACTTATCATATTTTTTTTTCATCATCATTTTTTTTATAGAGAAGACTTCTTTTTGAAAAATTCAAGTATAAATTTGAACTAAGGCTATTTTTTTGGCTATATACTACATAAAAATTGTTAATTTAAGTTTAATCTTCAAAAATAGCACGTAATTTAATCAAGTTAAAAGCTTATGGGAGAAAAAGCGACAAATTACACACATGAGCTCTTAAGATTTCCAAATAATCCTTGTTTAGCATCCAACTCATACTTAACTCTATCATTTTTCGTTCTTCGCGAATATTCGCGAACGCTTAGCCTAAAAGTTAAGGAACAAGCTAGAGCTCAACACGCTCGATCGAGTCAAAATTTATTCTTATTCTACCCAGCAGGAAAGTCAAAATTGTGACAAAACACTTATTTTATTTTTGAAAATTTTTAAATTTTTTCATTTTTTTGAAATTTTGGTGGTAAAAACGGGATTACGTGAAAACAACGACTGCAGGCACAATCAAATCGATAGATCCCCCCATACTAGAATTAAACATTGTCCTCAATGTTTTAAGAAGGGTCTCTACGTAAATCCTAAGCCGTTTATTAAGTATGCTTAAAGATAAACGTTAGTCGATAAGATTTGGATATCGGATTCCCAAATGAAGCTGAGGATTTGAAGCTCTTGTGATCGAAGGACAAAACCCCGAGCACAAGAGGTTTTAAAAATCCGGGACATCCTGGACACAAAACACGGAAAAGGAAAGAGGCAAGCCTCCTCACAACAAAAACACTTATTCATTACTACATAATATAACTACGGATAAGCATGGGGTGCCTCCCACGAAGCGCTTGTTTAGGGTCACTAAGCTTGACCCAATCCCCGAATTCATTTGTCCTTGGGGAAGGTTTGGAGATCCGGGACAAACAATTTTGGTATGTCCCCTCCAAAGTCGTGCTTAATTCGATGACCATTCACCTTAAAGTTTGGCCTGAAGTTTTGGGATAACTCGACGGTGCCATATGGAAAAACATGGGTAATGGTGAACGGTCCGGACCAACGGGATTTCAACTTACCCGAGAACATCTTCAATCTAGAGTTAAAGAGGAGGACTTGATCACCGACGTTGAAAATGAGGTTTTTGATCTTGGCGTCATGGATCCTCTTAGTTTTCTCCTTGTAAATCAAAGAATTCTCATAGGCATGATCACGAAGTTCATTCAGTTCATTGAGTTGAACTTTTCAGTGATCACCCGCGGTCGAAAGGTCAAAGTTAGCATGCTTCAAGTCCCAGTAGGCTTTGTGCTCGAGCTTAATTGGTAGATGACATGCCTTTCCGTACACGAGCGTGTATCGGGTACACCCGATGGGTGTTTTGTAAGCTGTACGGAAGGCCCAAAGTGCATCATCTAGTTTATCCGACCAAGATGCACGGTTCTCGCCTACGGTCCTTTCAAGAATTCATTTCAAGCCACGATTGGATACCTCAACTTGCCCACTTGTTTGTGGGTGATACGCGATGGAGAGACGGTGAGTAACTCCGTATTTAAGCATGACCTTTGCAAACTGGTCATTGCAAAAATGGGTTCTGCGATCACTTATGATAGCACGAGGGGCACCGAATCGGGCGAAGAGAGATTTAAGAAATTTGCAAACAACTCGGGCGTCGTTGGTGGGGAGCGCTTTTGCTTCAACCCATTTTGACAAATAGTCGACAGCCACGAGTATGTATTTGTTCCCTCGTGAAGACGGGAACGGCCCCATGAAATCGATGCCCCACACGTCAAAGATTTCGCAAACTTGGATGGAATTTTGAGGCATTTCATCACGTTGCGAAATTTTTCCTTGACGCTGACAAGTGTCACATCGGGTGACCAAGTCATGGGCATCTCGGTAAATTGTGGGCCAATAAAATCCTGAGTCAAAAACCTTTTTGGCGGTGTAGTTGGCACCGTAATGTCCCCCGTGGGTTTCCCTATGGCAAGCTTGAGGATATCAAAAGCTTCTTGGCCCGCAACACACCGCCGGATCATTTGATCCGCACATATTTTGAACAAATAGGGGTCGTCCCAAAAGTAGTGTTTAACATCCTTGAAAAACTTGTTCTTTTGTTGGGACGACATCCCTTTAACAATGAAATTCCCCGCGTGGTAATTTGCATAATCGGCAAACCACGGGGTACTTGAGTCACCACGAAAAGTCACCATATTAAGTGTCTCGAGAGGAAACGTTTCATTTACCTCTTTTGGGTCGAGCACATTTTCATAAGGGTTTTCTAATCGGGAAAGATTATCGGCTGCGAGATTCCTCGCTCCTTGTTCAAATACTTTGAATGTGAACTCTTGAAGGAGGAGAACCCACCGGAGCAATCTCGCCTTGGAATCTTTTTTAGCAAAGAGATATTTTAGGGCGGAGTGATCCGTATACACTATGCTTTTGTTCAAGATGAGGTAAGACCGGAATTTTTCGAAGGCATACACCACGGCTAACATTTCTTTCTCCGTCGTGGTGTAATGTGATTCCGCCTCATTTATGTTTTTAACTAGCATAGTGTATAGCCTAATGTGTTTTTTCATGACGGTTGCTTCCAAGACTGCACATATGGCAAAAGTCGATTCAACGCACAACAAGCACAAAGGGTAAGTCCCAGTCCGGGGCAATCATGATTGGAGCTTCAGTAAGTTTTTTCTTTAACGTTTCAAAAGCTTGAATACATTCATTGGAGAAGATGAACGGAGTATTCTTCTCAAGAAGATGAGTCGTCGGTCAGGAAATTTTGAAAAAATCCTTAATGAAACGTCGGTAGAAACCGGCATGACCGAGAAAACTCCGAACACCCTTGACGGTGGTGGGATGAGGTAACTTAGCAATCACATCGATTTTAATTTTATCGACCTCAATCCCATTTTTGGAAATCTTATGGCCAAGGACAATGCCTTCCTTAACCATGAAATGACTCTTTTTGTAACATCCGAGAATTTTCGAATTTAGAATGACGAATTGTCAATCTTGTGACTTTTTAGGGTCTGGCTTGACTTATAAGAACGACCATCCAAATCACGTTTTCACGACTCGGACTCTAAAGCAATTTGACGTGGAATGACATTCCTGACAGCTTTTTAGTTTTGCCCGAGACCTGGAAACGAGCCGAAAAGGGCTAAAACAGCACCGCAAACATTATTCGAACAATATACAACGCGGACACACAAAAACAATTAAAATTTGTTTTTATTATCAGTATTTATTTAAGAAAATATTAAATAAATTAGTCATCATTTTTAATTAAAAGCGTTGTGGATAACGCGGATACTCGGGTTGAAATCCATTTTTATTTCGGACGGAGCGAAACCGGTTCATAAAATGAATAACGGATATTTTATTAAATGTTATAAAATATTTATGAAATATTATCAAGCGAATACTCATTTTTATCGGAAAAATGATTTGAAAAACAATGGCGCAAGTTTCGTGCGTTGAATCATTCGTTAAGCCGCTCAAATGAGTCCCGAACCAATATATTATAAAAGTTTCCAAAAACTTTCACTTTTGGTCCCTGTAAAATATTTACAAAACAAACCCTCAACTATTAAACATATTACATTTTAATATTAAAATTTTATATATATATAAAATTCATATATTTCATTTCATTTCCATCTTTTATATAAACACACACACTCTCATACTACTCTCTCTCTCTCTCATTTATCCGGCAGCCACCGGCGACCACCACCACCGCCGGAAAAGTTTTCCGGCGGACTTTTCCGGCCAAGTTCCAAAAAGCTTCCCCACCACCCGATCTATCCAACCTACTATACCACTCTCCTTCACGCGCCACCTCACCGCTGCCACGTCACCACCGACGCCACCATAACACCATCTACATCATCATCATAATACCACCATCATCATCACCACCGAACCCACGCCACCACCACAGCCACCGTGGGGTGCGTGTGGTTATAAAAAGGGTGTGTTTGTTTCTGTTATAATAACACCACCGAGGGGTGTTTAGTGGTGTTTGGTTTCGGTGGTAAAACACCACCGACGAAGGGTGTTGGGTTGGGTGGTCAGCCGCCAAGGGTGCGGTCGGGTTGTTATGGGTTTAGCACCAAGGGGTGTGTTTGAATTATGACAGCCACAAAGGGCGGGTTTGTTTTGTGGTGAAAACCACCACCAAGGGGTGGTTTGGTTCGGCTATAAAAACAGCCGGGGGTGGGGGTGTGCGTCGGGTTTGGTTTGCAGCCGCGGGGGCTGCGTTTGGTGGTAACACCACACCGGGTGCGTTGGGTTCGGGGCAGCCACCACCCTAAGGTGGGTTTGGGTGGCAGCCACCCAACAAGGGCGTGTTTGGTTCGGTTATAAAAACCAACAGGGGTGTTCGTTTGGTTTGTGGGTTCACAACACCTCGAGGGTGCGTTGGTTTTGTATAGAAACAAGAAAAGGGTGCGCGTGGTTTATTAAGCTCAGATTAGGGTGCGTTTGTTTCAGGTGGCAGCCACCCGACGAGGGGGGCGTTTGGCTGTGACAGCCCCACCTAGGGCGTGTTTGGGTTGGTTTGGGTTATAACACAAAGGGTTGTGTCGGCTTGGCTGCGGGACAGCCGAGTGTGTCGGGTCGTGGGTTGCAACAAAAGGGATTTGGGATTGGTTGTTGGTTTGGCTGCGGGAACGGCTGCGGGAACGGCTGCGGGGACAGCCGGGGACAACCACCCACATAGGAGTGTGTCGGGTTTAGGCTGTGGGACAGCCGGGGGGAGGGGACAGCTGGGATGTTGTCGGGTTCGTTTGGTGTTGTAACAGCCGTAGGGTGCGTTTGATTGTGGGATGACACCGAAATAAAGTGAGTTTGGTTAACACAAAAATATATTAATTGTTTCATATATTTGATCGGATAAATTTATATGTGATGAAATCTGTTGAAACTTGCGGCGTCGAGATAATATATAAATTGTATTAAAGCAGGATTAATAAGAAAATATAAGCCATAAGAGACACATTTTAGATATAGCTTAGACGAGAATTGAACTAAAAACGGACTTTGGCGCCTCTTTATTACGGATAATTTAAAACAGAAAATAGAACGTGGGATTCGGAATTCGAGACTTTGAAAAGTGGACTTTAGTTTATAAAATATAACAAATTATATTTTGACGGACGTTTTGATATAAAACGGGACTTCTAACTCTCAATAACGAAGAAACTGGATCGAAATCGGAATATACACTTTAGTAGAAAAATAGGTTATTTTTAATAAATATTAAAAATGGCAGATTTATTAATTAAATGATTTGATCACTTTCGAGTCCGTTTCAGCCTTCCGGCGAAACACGAAAGTTGTTCGTAATGACATTTTACTTTGCCGCGAGGATTGTCTGCTTTAAAAGTTAAGATATAGCGGGTCAAAACTAAAGGTCGGTTAATATATTATTTCAATTAATAGTTTTAAGATCATTATTCGGTTCTAAAAACGAAGAGTCTAAAAATAGTAACTTTCTGTAAATATTGAGATAAGTTAGGATTGGACGGAAAATAGTATATATACATAAAATATACTAAGGGTTAAGGTTTAAAGACGCGCAAGTGGATTTCTCATCACATGTATATATGTATGTATACATATAAAAATATGTATGATTTCGTGGTAACGATGTACGCATCGTTGGTCGTATTTATTACGTGTTATAATCGAACGACATAATTATAGGTCGTGGTCGAGATCGTTGCAGATTCAGTTGTGATTTAATTGGATTAATTGATCGTGGTCTTTAATCAATGTGAGTTCATAGCCTCGCTTTTCAATCTTTTGAATGTTTTATAACCCGCGAGGGGGATACATGCTTGTCTACAAATTCTTATACTTACTCGGTTATCTTATAACAATGTGATTGTTTTAAGGGATTTTGTGAGTTTATAGCTCCCCTGTTTTTACTCGTTTTACATATATTTGGGGTGAGAACATGCTTGTTTACAAATGCATTTACATGATTGATTACAAATTGGTTTACATACTTATTTGCATAGCTCGCTATGGGATACATTATTTGACTTCATTTTTGGTCACAAATGCATACTTTACATTTGAAATGATTTCGGATTAGCTTAGGCTGATTGAACTGATAACAACAAAATTACTGCCCGGGTGTTCTTGGAGGGGACACCGGTAACGGGAGTACATATTTTTACTTTACTGCCCAGGTGTCCTTGGAGGGGACACCGGTATCGGGAGTATATATTATTTGTATCACTGCCCGAATTGGGTACATACAAGTCTACGTCACAGCGTCATGAACTGTAAATCACTTGGAGGGTGAGCGCGAATGTTATGAAATAGATCTATTCGGGTGTGGATCCCTGTTCGGGAAGATATAGCGATCCCGGAACGAAACATTATAGCGTGATGTCCACGCGAATGATATAAAATAGATCTATTCGGGATTGACAACCCCCGTTCGGGTGACTAGCTATCACTGGGAACGAACGTTATAACATGTCGGATCACGTTGGGACTACAGGGCCCCCAACAAATACATACTTGAAACATTTTGGTGACATTAAATTGGTCATGCATTCTTTATAAATCTTTGGGATAAGATTGGTACTTTTGGTGACATAAAATGTGTCGTGCATTCTTTATAAATCTTTGGGATTTTTACATGGTACTGTGATGATACAGTGGACAAATACATTCAGTTGAAACTTACATTCATATTTAAACTAATCTATGAACTCACCAACTTTAATGTTGACACTTTTAAGCATGTTTTTCTCAGGTGAATTAGATGCTTGGATTATTTGATGTGCATTGGAGTCTTTACATTCAAGTTTTTCATGGTGATGCAATTATGGGACAACTATTATTTTGATTTCAGAAAATCAACGAGATTGTTTTACAAACGACACATTTAGAGGTCGTTCTCTTGTATCTAGCGCTGTGTATTATGAAGTAGCACCCCATGTGGTATTCCGTTGCGTTGTCATATTTTTGGGGGTGTTACATCATAGGCACCGACCACAGCCATGAAATCAAATTCCTCAGAATTGAGTTGGATCCTTGCTTCTTCTTTTTAAGCAATCTGTAGCTGTCTGAAGATAAGCAGCATCCCTTTTCCTTGGCTTTATTGTGCAGTTCCTAGCATAATGATATACTCCTTGATAGTTGTAACACCTTATCTGATTTCCATTTATACCATTACCATTACCCTCAGCCCGTGCTGTTATAACATTTCCAATCCCATACTGATTTGCAATTCCTAGATCAACACTAAGCCCATTTTGATTTCCAACATTCTATACACCCGGATTCTGAAATACATTTAGAACAACTTGATTCCTATCATTCTGCACTACATTCAGTCTAAACTAGTTCCCAACATTATCTTCAACCATTAGCATCTGTCTGTCTTGATCCATATTCATACCCGGTTGTGCAATCTGCATGTTGCTAGGGTTTGATGAACTTCTTTATTTGTTGTTTGTTGGAGTGTTATCGTTTAGAGTAAATGCCTTAGCCATGAGTACAAGTACCATGTCTATGTAACATTATCTTCAAGATTTTGCATTAGTTGTTGCATGTAGTTCGTGTTGAATGAAGGTTGTAGGACAAAGTTGTTGTTGGGTTGTGGATGTTGTAAGTAGGTAATGAGTGGTGATTGATCTGGGTGAAATGGTGTCTGAGTGTTTGCCATTAATGCCAAAGGATCATGTGTGTTTGCAAGTCGTTGTGTTCTAATAGCATTGATGTCTTGTTGATTCGACATTGCAAAATTGATGTGAAATGATATAGAAGGATCGTTTTAATGATTAGTGATTCTGATTTTGAATGTTGTTAAAGTGATTAAGCCTTTAATAAGTCATGGGATTTTACAATTCTATGATTTAATCAGAGAAAAAAGTAGTCTTTTACGAGATTTTACTAAACCAAGAAGAAACCGTGAAAGTATGATTGTTGTTGTGGTTTGGTGTTGTAGAATTAATTGTCTATTAAGTCTAAATAAGTAGTTACAATAATTGTCCAATAAGTCTTTTATCGAAAATGCCTTGTGTCGAAATTGGGGTTTCACCGAATTTGGTTGGACCGAAAATGATTTTCGATGATTCTATTTCAATTACACAATCCGCAAGGGAGATGCACAAACCACAAGAAAAAAAATGTAAGATACACAAACCGCAAAAAAATGTGTAAGATACACAAACCACAAGAAAATGTGTAAGATACACAATCCGCAAGAAAATGTGCAAGATACACAAACCGCAAGAAAATGTGTAAGATACACAAACCGCAAGAAAATGTGTAAGATACACAATCCGCAAGAAAAAAATGTAAGATACACAAACCGCAAGAAAATGTGTAAGATACACAAACCGTAAGAAAATGTGTAAGATACACAATCCGTAGGAAAATGTGCACAATTCGCAAGAATTTCCTAATTACACAATCCGCAAGATTCGGTTTACACACACCACAAGACTTCGTTACTACACAACCCGCAAGATTTAATTTACACAAACCGCAAGACTTGGAAAATTTTTGCCAGAGTTTGTGTTCGCCAAATTGTCACAAACCGCAAGATGTAACCCTGTAATATAACATAAATCGCAAGAAGTCTAAATGACACAAACCGCAAGAACAAAGTTTGCACATTCTGCAACCTTCATGCATACACAAACCACAAAACTCATCCTTTTTACACAAACCGCAAACATCAAACTCAAATCCAGATTTTTGATTCTTAAAAACGTTGTTTGAAGTTTCAAAAAGCTTCTAATAGGTTCTAATATCGAAGAAGTACAACTTGATGATTAAAAACAACATCTAATAAGCACGAAATGATTCAAAAACTATTAAAAACTACGGTTTGGAAAAAAACTAAGAACTTACTTTTAATCTATAAAAAAATAGTTTGTGTTGGCTTATTTTTAGCAAAAACTTATCATAAAGGATTGCAAATAAGAAAGTACCAAGCTTGTTGCTCAAAAATCTTATTTTAAGAAATAAGCCGAGCACAAAGAAGCTTGATACAAGCTTCAAATAAGCTTTAAACCCAAAACGATAAACACTAAACACCCCAAGGCTCTTGATACCACATGTTAGGATATCAATTCATCACCAACACACACGAAAATAAGGAAAACTCTTAGAAAGAGAAAGAGATTTTAGACAGAGAAATAAAGGAAAGAAAAATAGTGATTTCTATTATGAGAAAATAAGAAACAACACCTTCCTAACATGTTAGGAGGGTTGTATTTATACTACAAGGTGTATGGACTCCTTGTTGGGTAGTTTGGGCCTTTAATGGACCAAACTAATGGGCTTTAGCCCGACGCCAAGTTAGCTTAAATGAATTCCCGTAAACTACATTTTCCTATATAAGGCTCGGGAATATTAATGACCATCACTTTACATAAAAACACGGCTAACAACATATTATAATGTTCCAAGGTTTTGTAGATCTAATTTGGATATTGTTGTTGCATGCTGTAGTTTTTCTTTTTTTGTTACGATTTATGTTAATTGTTGAGTGTTAAGATAAAGTTGTTGCATGTTGTAATGTTTTGGGGTTTTACGGATCTAATTTGTGTAGAAAACTAGAAGGGGGGAGGGGTTGAATAGTTTTACCAATTTAAATGTATGTTTCAATATATTTAGATCAAATTAATGTGAAATCTTTCGATATTGAAGTATACCCAAATGTATACTTGAGAATGAATGCAAGAATATAAACAATAAGCAATATGAAATGCAATAAGTAAGATTAAAGAAAGGTAAAACCGTGATACTAGTATTTATAATGGTTCGGCTATGAGAACACCTTTCTCGCCTTACTTCACTCCCCGAGTACCCAAATTGAGACTTCATAAACACTATGTTCACAAGCTCCTTAGCCGATGGAGAAGCCTCACAATGTCACTTACACTTTATCTGATACAAAGCTAAATACCGAGTTCTAGTTCAAGGTATAACCAACCTAACGTCCCTAATACTTTATCCGGTACAAAACTAAATAACGGGTTCTAATTCAAGGTCAAACCTAACCTAAGATCTATCTGATCTTTTCATAAGTGTGTGATTTATGTTACAATATACATGAATGAATGTAATGTAAAAGAACAAAGTTGATCTTGATGTGATGATGAAGACTGGCAACAAGTAGCTTGAAGCTTGAATGTCTTGTATGCAAAATTAGTGATCTTGTCTTCTACAAAGAGCTTAGAGAATCACCAAAAAGAAAGATGTAAACTATGAAATGATTAAAGAAATAGGCAAACACTTCTCTAATCCTGCGGTTCTGGCAGATCCATTTGAAAGGGATCCGCCTAGTGTAAACTAAGGGATCTGCCAGGCAATTCTAAAAACCAAAATTTAACAGATTTTGTGATATCAAATCTCCCAAAATCTAATGTGATATTCTAAGATATGACCTAGATATGGAAAGATCAAGATATGATAATACATAAAAGTTAACTTTCCAAATGATGTCATGCATGAGGTAAAAACAATTTTGTAAAGTATTTATACCTTAGGTAATTTTGTGTATTTACTAATAATAGATGTGTGAGTAACTTGTGTTACTTATATGATCCATTTTCTAAAAATAACGCAGACACTTGTAAAATGATTTGTGTAGTTACCTTTGTGTAAGTAACATGGTAAGAATGTTTTACTTTCTTCTTCCCTTTTTTGTCGAAACAAAAAGAGCATTGAAGAAAAACTAACTATAACGCAAGGCTCTCCCTTGATGACAACTCCCCCTTTATGAGGGCGTCAAGTAATTGTAATGGATTTTGAAGCTACAAAACAAATGTTTGTGCAATAATAAGAAATAAGATGTAAGTAAATATGAGCTCCCCTAACTTAGAGGGTGAATGATAAACCTACAAAAACCAATGTTAGTGTAAGAGGAGTGTATATGACATGTTTAAGAAAATCAGTGGTACAACACATCAATAAGCACAACAAAAGGATCCACAAATAAGATATGACAAAAAGATGCATAGACCAAAATAAAGTATTGAACTATATCCATGTAATAAAAAGAGGACTAATGAATGTGGTATTTAACCACTTAGAATCAAAAGTATAAAGTAGGAACATGACTAGTTCTTAAAAACTAAAAATACAAAAACAAATGTATTAAAAATTAAGAAGTCTTATTATGATTGCATAGTGCACACCAAGGTTTATAGGAGGTTTTTGTGAGTGATGGTGTTGAGGCGGTTAAGGATGTGATTAAGAATGAATAGCATTTCATCTCGCACTTCATAAGCTAGCGTTTGGGTGCGTTGGCAATGCTCACAAAGGTATTCATAGCGAATAGGTAGTATTGGTTGACCATTGATGCATAAGGATTGCTCAAGAGGTAAGAAAGTGTTTGGTGGAGGGAAGTGTGGTGGTAGTGGTGGTAGAGGTGGCTCAGTGTCCATGACATCCCACACAGGAGGCGGTTGGCTAGCCAAATGCTCAATAGACTCAAATGATGGTAATGGTGGAGAATTAGAAGGCCTCAATGGTAGGTCCTCCAACTCATCAAATAATGGATAAGGTGATGAAGGTGGTGTGGTAAAGACAAGCTCTAGAGGCTCTAGGGAAGCGGCAATTGGTGGTGTGTGTTTGGATGGTTGTGTAGAAACCGTAGAGGGGGGGAGGGGTGAATACGTTTCCTTTAAAAAAACTTTAAGATCAAGGATTACATCACTCTTCTACCGGCAGTCCCATATATATATGAGGGCCACCAAGTATATCAAGGGGCCGCCTGATTTATGGGACCGCCTCTAGAAGAGGTTTTTGGACTAGATCTTTTGTATCAAATCACTAATCAAGTTTGACGCAATATGAGAAGTGTCGATCATAGGTTTACAATAGCTAAAGCATATTCTAACAATATAACCACACTCATAATATTTAGCATAAAGAGCTACACAACTTTAACTAACAAGATATACACAACCATTCACACAATCATGAGCATAATGCATGTATAAAAGTAAAGCTATAAATATAAATAAATAAGTAAAGCGAAGGGTAAAAGAAAATGCAAAATGACACGATGATTTATAGTGGTTCTGTCACAAAGCTCCTCTTCGCCCTACTTCACTCCTCGAGTATCCAACTCGAGAGTTACTTCACTAATCAACAAGCTCCCTTTCGGCGAAGAAAACCTTATACCAATGCTTACATTATTTTCCGACACTAAGCTAGATGTCGAGTTCTTCTTCGGGTACAACCAAACCAGTTATGTTTTATGGCCTAACATAACAAACCTTGTGTTTTATGACCTAAACACATAAACCGCGCCGCTTACATTATTTTCCGACACTAAGCTAGATGTCGTGTCCTAATCTTAGCTAGAACTAATCTACCACTTCACCAATGTATTTTAAGGCCTGAAATACTAACCAACCCACAATCAACCCATCCAAATATATGCATCATTTGGATCCACACACTACTAAAGATTGGAAGACATGGACTCGATCTATATGTAACAAATATTACAAATGGACTAACTAGACTACATAATTTCGGATCTTGAAGATGACCGAAGTTCTTCTCTTTCACTTGAGGAAAGGAGGAAAGGATAGAAGATTTGATCACATTTAAACAAGATTAACCAAGTTGAATGATCAAAGATTTAAAGAGATTTAGTGAGATCTAGAGAGAGAAATAACTGAAAGAAAATCATGCAAAAGGGTTATGAAAATAGTTGGAGGTGACCCACTATTTATAGGAGCTGAAAAATAGCCTGTCAGGAAACGGCAGTCCCAGATATATTAGGGGGCCGCTGGATATTTAAGGGGGCCGCCGGCCTATTTAAGGGACCGCCCAGACAGACGCTTATGTTTTTGTCTTTTTGTGGTGACAAACTTGTCTGGTGAAAGTGACACTTGTTTTGGGGGGGAAATAGCTAGATTTGAATTATGAAATAATTACTACATAAAACATTTCTTTATAATTCAAAAATAATTTGTCTAATTAATTTTTAAGAAATTGTTGTGTTACATTTATAAAAATGTAATGTTTAAAACAAAAACTTATTTCTTTGATCATCCTACAAGTTTAATGTTGTTTGTACATACCTTATGTGATTTACGTCGGGTGCAAACAAATGTCGGTGTTAATGCAGACTTGAGACGTCGAGAGATGTATTCATGTAGACTTGAGATGTCGTGAGATGTAAATGCATATATGCATTGATGATTTGTGATTACGAGTAACTAGCGCACTTTATATTATGTATTACAAGTCACATGTTTGTCATCACCAAAACATAGATTGTATAGATTAAATATCATAATATTTGCACTAACAATCTCCCCTTTTTGATGATGACAAACTATGTAAACTATAACACATAGTAAAGTTTAAAAGTTACTCGTTTACACTCCCTTCTCCCCCTTTTGTCGAAGCAAAGAGGTATAATATGGATTATGGTTGGAGCATATAGGTTGGAGATGTGAGAAAAAGGTACTTGCTCCGGGTATATATGTTGGAGGAATGAGAATGAGGTAGGTGCTTTGAGTGTATATATTGAAGGAATGAGGAAAAGGTAGGTGCTCCAAGTCTGAAGGTTGAAGGTGATTTTGAAGTAGATGAGGTGAAGTATTTGGAGTATGGATGAGCCCTTCATCGTATTTGACAATCTCCAATCCTATCTTCCTATAAAGGTGAGCTTGTATCATCCTAGTAAAGTCTTCTATCATCATGGTTTAACCAACTCCACGCTATTTACCCACATATCTCCTAGCTCTCCCTTGCTCATTGCGTCCTCATGATAATGTCATTCCTTGTATATTGACTCTAACGGATCCATGGATCAAATAAATTATCATCGATGCTCAATAAGTTCGATGCAATTTAAATGAGTAGAGTGCTTGCAAGTGCTCCCCCTTGGTGTATGCTCCCCCTTGTTTGGGGAACCAAGGAATTAAGATATTGTTGTGCTACAAAACAAAGTTAGTAGACAAGTGCACATATACATATAACAAAACATTAGCGGGGAACTAGATAATAGTACATGAAATTCTAGGTTTTATTATTAATAAAAAGTATGACACTTTGAAAAGTGAAGTAGAAAGACTTAGACACATGTAATCATTATGTTTTAAAAAACAACCTTAAATGAATGAGAGAATAAAAAAGAATTGAGAGTCTGTTTACGAAGAAAGAGTTAGACCGACTTTTAATTAAACTCGAGAATGGAGTCGTTATTGATTGACACAAAAATATTATGAGAAGGGGACATTTTTATAAGTAGACGAATGACTCTTAATATCTTGGCAAATATTGTGTCAACAGATTGATTATTATATATATATTATATATATATATTTAGTTATAACTATATTATATATCCGATTATGGATATTATTATTATCATATACTTTAAAAGAATAAAGAAAAATAAGTCGAGGATGGAGAACTCTCGTTGTGTTGCTCTTGGATTTTGATGAAAATGATTCCATAGCGCGAAAAGTGGAAAGAGAATGATGCGATACTAAAGAATGGAAACGGTGTTGACGAGCAGGTTGATAGAAAAGGTATTTGATATATCATTTGAAACTACAATTGATGTGCTGTAAGATTGCCTTATTGAGATACAAAAGGTGGTATGATTAAGGAATATTAAAGGTTTGTTGAATGTTTTGTTGGGTTGACATGTTAAGGGAAACAGAATGGAATTGTGAAATGAGGTGGTAGTTCTTTCATGGTGAAAAAGTAATGAGAGACTCAACAATGTGGTGAATCAATGACACTTGAAGATTAAATATCTTCTTTAAGTGTCTTTACTTTTTGAATGAAAGTGGAAGTTTATGCGAAGGAGTTGACATTTGGCTATCTTCGCAAATATACATTAAATGTTAATTTTTTTTTATTTTGTTACACTGATGAAATAATTAGAGTTGTATCAAGGGATTTAGGATTGAAATTCTAATAGTACCAGAGTACTATTGGACCAGAGAGAAGGATAACGTATAGAAGTGAGAAGAACCGTTAGAGATGAGGAGACTCATTAGAAGGAAAAGGATACGTTTAGAAGTGTGATAGAAATCTTTTGAGAGAGTGAAAGACTATTAGAAAGTGAAACGACTACTAGAAGAGAAGACTAGAATCCGTTTAGAGTGAGGTAGAAAATGTCTATGAATTTGAGACAAGGATGTATGCGATGATGTGATGACACCAAATGGTTTGTATGTGAGGGGATTTATTTGTGGCGTGAATGGATGTTAGGTTCTAATCGATGTTGTTTAAGTGATTGATGTTTAATAATGGAGTACGCGATTCATTACTCGAAATTTACTTGACTTTTAAAAATACAGTACAGCAACGCGTATAGCTTATGAGTGTTTGGGATATGAGGGGATGACTTCCATTGTTATCTAGCTATAAATAGATATATTGGGTATAGGTTTTTTTTGGGTGTGGTGTGGACGTTCAACTTCGTGGGGAAAGCTAAACCCTCGTTATATTGGACCTTTTAAGATTCTCGCCAAAGTCGGAACGGTTGCATATCGACTAGAATTACCCAAACAACTAAGCTGTGTTCATAGTACCCTTCATGTCTCGAACCTTAAGAAGTGCTTATCTGACGAACCGCTTGCTATTCCGTTGGAGGAAATCCACATCGACGAAAATCTCAATTTCATTGAAGAACCGATTGAGATTATGGACCGTGAAGTTAAACTTTTCAAGCAAAGTCGCATTCCAATCATGAAGGTCCGTTGGAATTCGAGAAGAGGTCCCGAGTATACCTGGGAACACGAAGACCAAATGCAGAAGAAGTACCCTCATCTCTTCGTTAACCCTGTATCCGCGTCTCAAGCTACATCCTAAGCTTTGAGGACAAAGATCTTTTAATGGGGAAAGGATGTCACACCCAGTAAATTCCCGGTTAGTATTCCGACCCATTTTGGTCATTTACTTTAAAATTTTATACGTTACATTAAATCTGACACTTTACCGGAAAGTTAAACTGCGTAAAAATTGAAAAACGCCATCGGACGCGTCCGGGCATCGATTATTAATTAATTTAGGCTTAATATGAGATATTTTAGCTTTTCAGAGTATTTCGTGATTTTTAATCACACCCGATATAAATTTAAGGGTTTTATCTCTTAAATAGCGTTTTTGACCAAACGAAACCCTGGAAACTCGAAATATTTTCGTGTAAACTCAAGTTATCGATAATCTTACACTCTAAGTCTAAAATTTTTTCGCTCATATCCCTCCCCATATGCTTGAGGACGCCTAAAACCACAACAAAGTCACCATACACTTGAAATTAAATCATTTAAGCTCCACTAACTTAAAATTTGAAATTCTTACCATACATGTGAAGGAAAATGACATTTTGTTGCCTAGTAAACTTGCATGCATGGCATAACTTACACATCACATGCAAGCTTGGACCATTTGACTTGGAAAAATTCAAGGTTTTAATATTATTGGAACCATATACCAAATTTTTGAACCACCATGGTCCTTTTTGAACCCAAGACCACACACACCTTTGGTGTGTGTTGGTCACATGTGTGCATCCAAGATACCATTAAACCCTAATTTGGCCTATAAATACCACACACTTTCACAACTTAGGGTTATAACTCATTTCACTAGCCACAAAATTTTCACACATCTCTCTTCCTCTCCCTCTTTGGCCACGGCACACAACCCACACACAAACACATTCATAACTTTTGATTTCTATCAAGATCCAAACATTCTAAGTTCATTTCTAAGGTTACCTAAGGTAGATCCAAGTATTGGTTGGTTGAATTTCAAGGTTTTTCAAGATTTATAAAATTAGGGTTTGCAAGATTATTTGGGGTTTTTATAGATCTATAGTTCTTGGGTATAGATCTTGTGTTTTCACTACTTGTTCTTCTTGATTTGTAAGTCTTTCTTGAATCTTTGCTTGGTTTCATCTATTATCTTTATAGATCTATGTTTGTTCATAAAGATCCATGTGTTTGTGTTATTTTTACAAAAGAAATAAATTAATATTTTGTCATCTTTTATAAAGTGGAAGTAAAAATTGTTACAACTTTATGTTTATGTTTTATATCATGTTCTTGGTGAGATTGAGGGTTGATGAGAGTTGCAACAATAGAGATTTGGTTGGATTAGGGTTTAGTTTTGTTGGTTGGTTATTGGTGAAGAAAGATTAGGATTAGATTAGGCACTAATATGCGAGTTGGGTTGATTTTTGGTCGTATTTCGGTAAAACACCCTTGCTGTCCCGAAATGGTTTTGAGGTTTTGAGTGACCTAAAAATGTTTTCATTAGGAGTAAAAGTAGTTTTTGAAGAGCTTATTCCGAATAAATAGTTTTTCACATATCACACTTTGCAATCGGACTTAAAACGACCAAGTTATGGCGAAATGAAACTTGAAATATTTTTTGGTGAAACCCAATGAATAGTGTGCTGATGTGAATAGTAAAATAGGTTTTCGAGCACTTTCGGACGATTTTGGATATTTTAAATGCAAGCGAAACATATAGGAACGTTAGGTAATTAGTTAGAACAACTAGAAATGTCATGAAAGGTTATTTGAGATGCCGATCTTAATAAAAAGTAGGATTATTAAAAATTGTATGAAATGGACATTTAAGCGATTTGTAAAATATGGAAACATAAGAAAATAGGGGACGCTATTAACATTTTGAAACTAAAAACTTTCCTAAAAAGGAAAGGTTTCTATAAATAGTAACTTTTTGCGAGTGTCGAGATTTAACGGAGATGTTGTAAATTTTATCTAAGTCTTTTATTACTAAAACGCAAACACACTTGGATGCTTTAAATGATAAACATGGATGCTTTACTTGTTTACTTTGCCAAATGCTAAGTCATACCCATATCTAATCTAGGTCGCGGCTAGACCTCCTTACATCATCATCGTTGTTGTGATTATCAATTATCCTTGTTAAGGTGAGTTCATAGCCTCACGTTTTTACTGATTTACAAATGCTTTATACCTTGGGGTGAGAAACATTGTTTGTTGTTTTTAAATTTGGACACAAGTTCTTTACGCGAGTTTTACATGTTTATGTGTTGCCTAAGTTTGCTTACAAACCTACTACTGCCCGTATTATCATGAACTGTTAATTTCTTGACCAGAGGACCGGTTAAGGGAGCGCGAGTGAGTAAATAGATCTATTGGGACTAATTATCCCTATCCGCTTTGGTTCCACTTAACAAAGAACAAACGGATATATGTCATGTCGATTGTGCGTTATGGGGGTCTTTGGTTTGGGACACCGGATAAGGGCAGGAATACTATGCGACAGGATGTAACATGCCCTGTTGGTTATTAGCTTCAGTGTTATGAGCTTAGCGCAACAGTAAATACTTTTTATGTGATGTTGTATCTGTTATAGTAGTCGCATACGTTTTGAAATCTTATGGTCCACTCTTGTATTAACTTAAACCTATGAATTCACCAACATTATGTTGACGTTTTAAACATGTTTTTCTCAGGTGCTTAGCTTGGATTGATTCTTGATGCTAAATGGAGTCTATATGCTATGTGACTTCCCCAATTTCAAGACCTATCTATTATTTACTCGTTGTCACTATCAAAACTTTGTTATGCTTTCGCTACATTTAACTCTCTTATGACCGTTTGTAAAACTTAATTAATATTTTCATATCCAACGAGTACAACTTTTTCAAACGTCCATGATTAGTGGTCGTTCTTTATTGCTTTGTGTTCGGATTGTTATGACGTTACGCCCTCGGACACGTATTCCGTCCAGGCCCCGTCTAGGGGTGTGACAGATCTTGTGTTTGTTTCTTTGTAGAAATAATGATGATTAACTAAAGTTTAGTTACATTTATGTTAGACTTTTAAACAAGAGATTTACAAGAGGAAGATGTTTAAATCTAATGCCATAGGGCGGATCTACCTAAACCGAAGATGAATTTAGAACGAAGGATCTATCGATCCGTGGAGGTGCCAAATTTGGGCAATGATCATTTTTCCATTATTTGTGAGATGGTGTTGATATTAGGTTAATTAAGAGAAACTTATATAAGTTATAAGGGTTCTCGGTTTAAGTTTTCATAAATGACATCCAAGTCTTGCTTATCAAGTTGGAGTACTTATGAGTTTCCCGATAGAAATTCATAAGTCGTCAATCCTACTTAGAGTGTGTTAAGTTTAGCATGTATAATTTGACCATAGCTAATAACACAACATTTTAACACTTTAGACTCAATGAAATATCTTCATTGCTAGTGTGAATTGCAATTCGATGACTAATCTTGTTGTCTTACAATTGACTTCGTGATTTCATGTAATAACCGAGGATTGTTAAACATGTAGACACAAAAAAATATCTATGATCATTTGATTGATATTTCTGTGATCTAGATAAATCCTAGTCTCGATTTCATGTTCATATTCTAATTTTGTAATTAGATTGAATGATGAGATTGATTATCGTTTGAATAATAATCATCTTCATATTCAAAATCCTCTTACGATCACTTATTGAGAGAAAGCACAAAAATGGTTTGTGGAATATGTTCAATTCTTCCTAATCCTAACCTTAGATGGTTAAAGGGTTCTCATTTGGTGAAGAAGAAATATTATGCTTATTTGATAAAGTAAGAGAGATTTTTGATGAGAAGATAGTTTGAGTTTTAAGTTATACTTTTGAATTGTTTGAGCAAAGTTACATATGTTGTGCGTTTGCACATGTTTGGCTTTTTGGAGATGACGACTTTACCAATTGCATTGTAAGGTAAATTACTTGAATATTTTGGACAAAACATTCAAGTCGTCAATCCTACTTCATTGTGTTTTTTATGCATATATTTGCCAAATATTTGGAACACAACTATTGAACAAGTAGACTCAATATGACATCATCTACACAAGTGTGAGTTATGATCTGATGCATTATCTTATCGTCTTGGAAAGGGATATCATTATTTTCATATCAATTAAGTGTGATTGAGTATGTAGGTTTAGGATAATATCTCTTGTTATATTTTGATATAATCTTAAAGCTAGACAAATAAGAATCTAATTTCTTGTCCATACTTGAAAACTTGTCAATTAGATTCGATAATAACATCAATCATAGTTTGAATAATGAGTTGATATATATTCGAAATCTTTCTTGACCCTCACGAACACTCCTTTAAAAGAAGACAAATAAAGATTTTCATAGTGTGTTCCACTAATCCTAAGACTAGTTGTAAGTGTGAGGTTGATGAGTAATGACAAGTTAACTTCTTACTTCAAGATTGTCATATATTTTTTTTTTGTGAAAAACTATTTGTTGTTATGCATAGTATGCATAGTTTTTGACATTTTATTAGTATATGAATGATTTTTCTAACCATTTTAATACAACACACATCTTTTGTAAAACACTATATGTTTATAAAAAGAATATAATTATGTGTGTGTTAGAACAATGCAAGCAGAAGCAAATTTAAAAATACATTTTCTTTTACTTAATTACCAATGTATTAGTACAATCTTTTATTTTGTTTAACCAACCCAAGGTCAAACACCGCAAGATGATGAAAAGATTTAGACTTCTTGTTGGAAGAGAGTTGATGTGTCGAAAATATTTTAATGACGGGTTTTAACATATGATCTTAGGATATTATTTTTCCACACACTTGACAAACTTTTAAACTCTTATTCCTAAGTGGGTTACTACACTTAAAATGATCTACAAGATGTTTATGTAACACTTGTAAATATAGTGATCTATGCCTATATGCAATCCACAGACAATTTTGCAACTTAACGCAAGAAATATAGCGTAATTCCTATTAGGCATAATCCGAAAACTAATAACATATAAATAGCATACATGGCACATGTGTTTAGATATATAATTAGCTCAATTACAAACAGTAATGATTCCTTATTAATTTCTATTAACCAAGTTAAAACAAAAGTAAACACACATAATCACCTAGCATACACATAAGGATATTTGTCGTTGTTTTGTGTATTAGATATAACAATGTATACTTAGCTTGATTTGATTTGAAAATAAAATAGTTCCTCCCATTAAAAAATTTAATTAAGATCAATATTTTGAAAGGACAAATACACTATTTTTCAAAGATATATCAATTAGAAATGCCCGACTCAAAGGAAAATATAAAATACAAGTTTTACGTTAAAACGAAACTTAAAGTTTTGACCACTATGTAGTATTTTGCATTGCTGACTTATTTAAGTTTAGTATGAAGACTTGGAAGTATTTTTAAATGAAAGTAGACTTAATTATCTTCGAAATGGCGGGTGACATGACTTCTACGGACTTACAGTTAATTTTATATGATTTTCGAAGTTTGCCAAATTCTGCTGAAATAGACAGACAGCCCCCATAAAGGTGACAACCCCTAGATATATTTGGGGGCCGCCCTAACATTTATGGGACCGCCACCAGAGACCTCAAAACACGTTTTTTTTGTTTAAAATAATTTTGTGACTTAACTGTAGAACATAGGACTTTAAAAAGTGTTTCCAACACATAAATTTTATGTTTTAGACATCATTTCTACTCTTACGACTTAGACAAATATAAGTTGGCACTTTCAAGTTCTTTTGAAAATAATTTCCTTCAAGCTAGTATACAAAGTATATTTAATAACAAAACTAGTACGAATCAAACAACAAAACACTTTTCATATTTAATCCCCCTTCATGAGTAATTTGATACATGGATCGTACTCTATTTTAAAAACCATTTGTTTTGAAAACTAGAGCGACGTAGCTTTGATACCAATTGTGGAAACCGTAGGGGGGGTGAATACGTTTCCATTAAAAAAAATTAAGATCAAGGATTACATCACTCTTCTACCGGCGGTCCCATATATATATGGGGGCCGCTAAGTATATTAAGGGGCCGCCTGGTTTATGGGACCGCCTCCAGAAGAGGTTTTTGGACTAGATATTTTGTATCAAATTACTAATCAAGTTTGACGCAATATGAGAAGTGTTGATCATAGGTTTACAATAGCTAAAGCATATTCTAACAATATAACCACACTCACAATATTTAGCACAAAGAGATGCACAACTTTAACTAACAGGATATACACAACCATTCACACAATCATGAGTGCAATGCAATTATAAAAGTAAAACGATAAATGTAAATAAATAAGTAAAGCGAAGGGTAAAAGAAAATGCAAACAGACACGATGATTTATAGTGGTTCGGTCACGTATTCTACAGTTGGTATCAGAGCCTCGTGGCTCTCGATCTAGGGTTTAATAAGGTTTTCCTGTATAATTTATTTTTCTGTTATTATTATTAAAAGGCGGCAGGGTTTCTCCCCGAACCCTAATTCGTGTATGGCAGCAGATCGGTTGATAATGATGAAGCAGCAGGTTGTTTGTTTGTAACAGCAGCAGGTGGTCGTAGTTACAAAGAAAACAGCAGGTTTAAAAGAAAAGTCGCAACAGGTTGTTAAAGGATGTGTGTGTAGGTGTGAATGATGGCTGCGTCTGTGTGTATATGGTTGGATCTGCTAGTCATATGGTATGTACATGGGCCTACGTGATTATTGGCAGATTGGTTATGAATTCACAGATTTGGAAGCAGTTATGATGATAAGTCGTGGTTTGGGAAAGGATATGTTTTAATATAAATCCCTGATTGTTAGGGATTGTATATTTTCCCAAAATTACTTCCTGACTTTATGGAGTGATTTGTGGAATGTACCAGATTTATAGGAATTATATTCTTCCCATATTTCTTGCTGGGCTGAATCTGAGTACATGTAAGCATATTCATTTGTTCTGATCACACTCGGTAATTCCTACTGGTCACTTGGTTCTTGCTGGTTTCATCATGTTCCTGCTGATTGTTGGTCATGGTTCCTGCTGGTAGTTCATGGTTCCTGCTGGTAGTTCCTGCTGGTAGGCTTTGTGGTTCCTACTGGTCTGCTTACGGTTTCTGCTGCTAGTGTTGATCGATATCGGACAACACATATTATTGGTCCTCAGACGCCCTTGGGTCTTGAACAATGATGTCGTGTTTAGTTCGTTTTGGAGATTCAGTCCTTGATATAATTCTTGATTGGAACAGTTACGCGCTCTTTACAAATATTTTGGGGGGCATATGATACCATACAGTTCATGATATGATCATCACAAGATTCGAATGAACATAAGCATTGAGTGGTTTCTGGTTGAATCCGTCTAAGCCTCACCGGACTATCGGCCATTGCATGTAATCGCCATGCATATATTGATTACAAGAATTATACAAAGACATTTTCTTACAAGATATTGTAATAAGCATGTCTTTTTCACTGAAGGAAGAGATGATCTATGCTACTGAGTTCATGATTCAAGCAGATGGTTAGTATATTTTTAAGGGGAAGCTTATTGTTCAAAAATACTTAACCATCTACATGCATCACTTGAGGGGAAGCGTCTACGAGTTGCACAAGACCCCTATTCGATGATTACAAAAAGGGGAAGAAGATTTATGGTGTGCAGCTTATTATTGTGATGACATGTTTTAGCATTGTTTCTTCATGCAGGTTGTTTTGTAATATCAAATAGGGGAAGATTGTTGGGAATTACAGATTTGAAGATTACAAAACCTATTAGACGAAATGAAGAAAGAAGAAACAATGAAGGACCAAATATGTAATAGTTAGCTTTGTTAGTAAGCTAGGGTTTGTAACCATCCTCTACTATATAAAGAGGATAGGCGTCTAGGTTACAATCCATCCATTCATAGCAGACTTCTCCAATGAGAGTCTAAGAAACGCATAGAGCGTGTGTAGTGTAGTAGTAGTAGTTAGTTCTTTATTGTGTTTAATAAAGAAAACCTTATTAGTAACATGATTGTGTTCTTGTTCTTTATATTCCGCTGTGCTTATCAATCATTGTTATATTACCCTAGTTGAGTCCAGATCTTGGATTCTACAGTATCTTGTAGGTCCAGCCCTAGATAGATCTTGACGCCTGTAAAGGTTGTAGAGCACTTATGTAATCACAAGCAACTCTATGAGAGACTCTAACAAATGGAACTATTGTTTACGCGGAATATAAACAACAGAGTTAAAGAAATACTAAAACAACGATCCTCTATGGATCTTTTCTATTGATAATAAACGTGTTTTTCTAATGAATCAATTAGTTAGTTACATTCATCCAATCCGCAGGTTTCTTAAATACCCACGAAACCCTAACTAAAAGCTAAAGTGATAAGTGTTATCACTTCCTAGGATATCTCATCCCCCCATATCCCTATCATAATAACTTTAACTAAAATCCGGAGTGTAGTATAATACTTACAAGGAAAATAATATTTGTAATACCAGCAGGGAATTACATTTGTAATGCTAGTATAACTATACTATTTTTCCTTACTGGTTACGAGGAACTACATACCAGCTAGGAGCGTTTTCTCTACCAGTAGATACTACATACATTACTAGTAGGAACTATATACTACTAGATCCTAACAATCCTCCCCTAAACTTGAATTTGACTCTGTTGTTAACTTCAAGTTTCTAGATAGATCTTTCGTTGAACACACCAGAGGATTGAATAACAACATCTTGAAACCGTCTCCAAAAGCAACCTTTATAAACTTCAAGTCAGCAACAAGAAAATCAGCATCAAAACATGAACATGCAACAGGACCACCACAGTACATGACTTGGGTTTGATAAGCCTTTACAAGTAGCCATTCACTTGGGGCTAGTCAGTCCATTGGCACCAGAAAAGGGTCAAATCCAGGAGGATGAAACCATTTTCAAACTCTTAGTACATGAATACATCGGCGAGTTCAAGAACCCTAATGATGTTCTGGCAAACCATCACAGCCTTCTAACGGATTTGATTTAGTCTTTACCAAGAGCCGTACCCTCTTGGACTAGCCACTTTTCATTCCAAGAATATGGCAAGTGAGAACCATCCAGTTTTGGGTAACCTGGCAACCAACAACGGATTTGAAATGCCTTTACCACATAGCCGTTTGCTTGTGGGCTAGACAACCCTTGGGACCCAGAAAGGGTTACTCCCATGGTGGATTGCAAACCATCTCAACTTATTGGTACATTAAACATCAGTCAGTTGAGGGACTCTATGATTTTAAGCAAATCATTAAAGCTATATCAATTCATTCTGGTCATAGACCTGGGAATTGAAACCATACCTCAATTGATTCTAGCCTGATGGCCTGGCAATTGAGAACCATAGAGTGTTGCACCAAAACATTATTATCCGTTAAAGATTGTGCCATAAAACCAGTTTATCAAACTAGATCACTGAAATACCAAGATGAGCCTGAAAACTAAGTTGCTCATCTGTAGTTTAAAAACCAAGTGATCCAGTCTCAAAAGATTATACCAAAAACCAAGATTTTCCAAAAAGCAAAAACCATGTACAACAAGCTTCACAAAATATAGATGAAAAACCAAAAGAGTAAACAGAACATAACAAAAGCTAGAAAAAAAAAATTAATAAGAGGATAGTATAACAACTTAACAATATAGTCTTGACCCTTAGGTTGTCTTGAATCAGCAATTTGTGTCTTGAGAAAGGCAATCAACTGAACCGCAGTAGTAAGTTCATTACCCACTGTGTCTTGACAAATTTCCAGCTGATGATCAAGCATCCGTTCGATGAGGTTGACAGAGAGAGGATACTTCTTATCGACAAACATATGTATAACAAGGCCACCAACTTGCTCCACACATGAAGCCAGTTTAAGAATATGCTTCCAGCTTTGATGTTCTAAGTGTTTTGATTCTTCTAAAATTCACTACCATCATTCACTTTAGGTGAATCAATCAAAACCTTAAGATCTCCCCATAGTACAAGACCAACTCCCTCAGCTTGCTTATCCTGATAAAATGTCATCACTCGGCCATAAATAGTCATCAAGTCAACTCTAGTAACCAAGTGCAGAATTTCCCTAAGACTTGTGAAGCATTTGCGAGAGTTATCTTTCCTGTAGAGGACATTGATCTAGCCTAACCCCGTTGGCAATAACTCCTAATTAAGAACAGCAAAGAGATTAACATATCATCATCAGAAGCAGAATCAGCATCAGAGGCATACTTAATGCACATTTTGTGTTCAGCTTCAGGATCTCCGTCTTCAATAGGAATGGTAGAGTGAGAAGGATGAACACCTTTCTGACCTAATCGCTTCTTCCTGGTACTAACCTTCTTGGGTGAGGAACCAATGTGTTATGTTGTAGAAGCAGTGGTAGAAGGAACTTCAACATCATTGATTGTAGCTTTCTGAGAAGGGACTTCCACAGATGGTTGTTTTGAACCAGCAGGAACATCAGACTTTGGAACTTCAGTTGATTTGGACTTCTTGGAACTAGGTTGCTCCAAATCTGCACTAGGTCTTTTAAGGGACCTCATGATGGTTTGAGATTGTAAGTCCGCAGCAGCTGTTCTGATTTTGTCAAACTCAGTTTTGAGTTGATCATCAGAAAATGACTTCACATGCTTCATGGTCCATCCAGTTGTATAAATGGTTGAGCTTTGATTCTTCACAAAAGTTCGCATATAAGCCTTCTGTTGTGCATAGGTCATCGGCTTATTCAACTTGTCCTTAAACCTTTGTACAGCAAACTCTCTTGTTCGTTTAGCAATCAGAGCTACCATTCTTTCAGCAAAGTTATCTTCATTGACATCGGGACCCAAAAGATCAGCAATAAGTCCTTGATTTGCATGACTTGATATTAGTCAGTCCAATCAGAATCGGTATAGTATTTTGCTAAATGCAATACATCATGTTGTCTTTTCCGCTGCATCTCTTCTCTCTCTCTTTCCAACTCAGCTTGCTCTTCTTCATACAATCTCCTAGCAGCTTCTTCACCTAACCTGTCTTCCTCTCTTTGCCTAAAGGTTATTTCTCTGACTGGATGGTCTTCTTCCATCAAAGGAGATTTACCCTTGTTGGAAGGATCAGCAGAAGGACCAGTAGTAACAGCAGCAGGAACATCACCAGCAAAGTCATCAGTAGGAACAGAAGAACTAGGTGGAATTTCAGCTTCATGAGAACCACCAGTAGGAACTGCTGAAGCAGCAGTAGCTGTAGCAGCTGCCTTAGCCAGCTTGATAAGTGGATCCACATCTTGTTCAGCATCCTCTTCCTTGTCAGAATCAGTCAACACAAACTTCCTTTGTCTCCCTTTGAGCTTATCCTCCAACAATTTTACCTTCTTAACCAGCTTTCCTACTACCTCCTTGAATAGCAGCTTGTATGCGTTAAGATCAGATTCCTGAGTATTCACTTTCTGCACAAGAGTGGACACTAAAGAAGACAATGCTGTTAGTTTATCAAGGTCCTCAGCACCTTTTGAGGTAGTACCTTCAGGTGGAGCTTGAGTGGACCTAGGAGGCGAGGAAGGAAAAGAACCTCTCATTGTGTCATCTTCCACATTTGTGGAAGTGAATATGTCAGGAGTAGACACATGAGGTCTTGAAGAAGATGCAATGTTGGGGTCTGATGAGTGACCCTGCCCAGTCACTAGAGCACCAACAAGAGTTGTTGTTGGTCTGGAT
Source organism: Tanacetum coccineum (assembly GCA_026074375.1). Taxonomy (NCBI): domain Eukaryota; kingdom Viridiplantae; phylum Streptophyta; class Magnoliopsida; order Asterales; family Asteraceae; genus Tanacetum; species Tanacetum coccineum. The sequence continues at coordinate 29,331 of BQNB010018729.1, read as the reverse complement.
GGTGTGGATACATGATCATGAGAGTGATCAGGTTCAGTGATGGTTGCAGGGACAGTAGGAGGGTGAGATGGTGCATCTTCCCCTGAACTTTCACCTGCAATAGCAGCTTGAGGAGGAGGAAGCATAGTAGCCAATAGTGGCATGTGATTTCCTTGAAAATTTAACCTCATGTTAGCAAACATTTTGCTTGTTAGTTTAAAAGCATGATATTGTTTGGTACTTCTAGGTTCAATTTCCAAAATCATTGAGAAACTCTAGGAAACACAAAAACTTTTTAGGATTGTTGATGTTGTTAAACCATCCCTTTGAAATATAGCTTGTCCAATTTTACATCATCCCTCAGTCAAACAAATAATAGCAATAGCCAATTGGCTCCCAAATTGATCCCAGCTACCTGTTTTGGTACTGAGACAATGCATGATTGTGTGAACTAAGAACCTCCATTGAGGTGAGAATTTGTTTTTGAAGAAGGTCAACTTGCCTTCACTGGGGTATCTTAAATTGTCCATACCTAAGTATATGTCAGCTATGGGCAATTCCTCAACACCCACCCTCATCATCCAATTGAAGGTGATTCCATAATCTAATGATGCATTATTGTGTTGGGAGTTCCTATCAATGGTCGGACTTTATGGCTTGTGGGCCTTGCTTAGAAGCCTCTGAGAGAGGCGTAGACCAGAACTGTTTGGGCAAAGAGTCATAGATGATGGGGTCATGGGTAAGAGCATATACCCCCCAAAACCCCCCCACCACCCCCCCATTTACACCCCCCCCCCCCCCCATGATGTTGCGAACCCCCGCTAAAAGTCAAGTATTTTGGTGATATCGTCACTTCCTTTTGTTTCTCCATTGAAAACCACCTTGTTTGTGGCTCATCACGATTCTTTATTGCGGCCATTGATTTGATTGTTTACTAGATTGTGGGTAAGGGTTAGTGATGGGTATGGTTTGCTAAGAGTGGGTTGGTAGAGGAAATCGAGTTTTTGATTAGAGTGTGTGGTAGTGAGTAAAGGGCTGTTAAATATTAGGTTTGATCTAATAGTAAATGTAAGAATGAGAGTTAAAGAGTATTTATCCCATTAAATAGGTGAACCTTGATGAACTAAATGCCCAATTGTTCAACCATAAACTTTGAATTAAAGTAAAACTCAATTTAGTTCCCGCTCAAAGAAAAGTAAACTCTTAAGAAAGACTAACAAAACCAGTAGGATTGTTCTACCAGTAGGATCAAGTAAAGCTACAGTAGGAAACTCTTGCAACACAAGAAAAAGACATTAACCAACCCAAATGAGTACTTTATCATCAGTATAAGGCCACATTCTCTATTTGAATTCACACTCATGAATCATTCATCTGCAAAAGGTTAGAAAAACACACAAAGCATATACTATGAAAAGGAAAAATTTTAACTACCAGTATCAACTAAAACTATTAGTAGGAAAATTATGTTGAAATATAAGTGGTACACATACAAGAAAAACCTACTACTTAGAATTTTTTTTACAAAGTAGGTCCTCCCTTGACTCAAATCTCCCCTTAACCATGGCAAGTAGGAGTCGCCGCATGCTCCCAATGTGAACCACTAGATGATTAAAACCTAGTCATCATGCCTTGTAATGAATCAGCCACATTTCGATCTGTGTGAATCTTAAGCACCCTGATAAGATGTTACTCATTTGCATCTCTAATAAAATGGTGCCTATTTCTATGTGCTTTGTTCTTTGTTTAAAACCACTGGTTTTCTTAACATGCAAATGGTACTTTTGATTGCTCAATAAAAATTTTGGTGTTCATAAAGTTTGACCCTTTATAAGCAATTGATTTTGGAATCCAAAGTACCTGACCACAACGTTTAGCAGCAGCATCATTCTCTGCTTCTGTGGAAGAAGTAACCACAATGGTTTGCTTTTTGCATCGCCATGAATAAAACCTTCACTACCTAGGAATTTGACATCACACCAGTTGTGATTATCTATCACCATGGGAACTAGCATAGTCACTGTCATTATATGCTTCCAACACAAATGGAGAATCTCTTGGGTACCATAGACCAAGTTTTGGTTGGCCTTTTAGATACTTAAAGATCTTCTTGACTGCATTCAAATTGGAAGTCAAAGGTGTAACCTGGTGTCTAGAACAAGCACTCACTCACTGCACTCACTGCAAACTAAGGATGCTTTGGCCAGCAAACAGGTGACATCTCTTTCAGGTTTGATGTCAGACAAATTGAAGCAGTAGAGATTGTTTCTTCTTGGAACTCTGAGAACCACCTGACTATTCTCAGGTGGTTGGAACTCCTTAGAGAGAACAAGACACTCTTTATCCGTGAAAAGAACTTTGTTCTTGGTATCACAAATTTGTGAACAGAGGAACAGTTAAAGTTTTGAAGCTCTTCCACATAATAAACATTCTCAAAGTTCAATTTGGAAGTCCTTATAGTGCCTTTTCCAGTGATTTTGCCATCTCCACCTCCAAAAGTCACAGTACCTCCTACAATCTTCACAAAGTCATCCAATTTCTCCTTATTGCCTGTCATGCTTCTGGAACAACCACTATCTATAATTCCTAAATCTCTATTCTTATGAGGATTTTCCTACAATACACAATACAACACACATTAGTATACATGAGAGACCCAAGTCATTTCTGACTTGGACCTGCCTTGTGGATCATTTAATAGTTAAACCATGTAGATTGATGAGATCCACCATTGTTCTTGGATCCCCACTGCATATTTGGCCTTTGAATTCGCTAAGAACAACCTGCTGAGGGCTTAACAGCAGTTCCCTATCTTCCCTCATCCATATACATTTGGTTATAATACCCAGGCCTACTAAAGTGTTGAAAATAATGACTTGATGGTCTGGTCATATGTCGAGCAGCATGATTTTTCCAACCAGCAGTAAATGGTCTACCAGCAGGAACAGATGTTGGTCTATTTCTACTACCAGCAGGAACATATGTTGGTCTATTCCTACTACCAGCAGGAACAGATGCTGCTTTTGGTACAAATGAGGGAATATTTGCAACATTAGTCCACATAGGTTTATTATGCAATTCCAACTGTTTCTCATAAAAATCACAATCTTTTATCAAATGAAATTTACTGCCATAAACAAAACATGTCTTAGAACCAAAAGACTTTCGTTTACAAAGACTCCTACTGTTTATTCCACTCTTATTACATAAATTCCTAGGAGGTTTTACATTCTCCTTAAAAGAAAAACTAGAATCATCATTGGTGGAATTTGATTGTTGGTCAGCAGTCTTTGACACTGGCTTGTAGTCAACTGAACTAGGGGCAGAGGCTAAGGGGTCATTGGTCTTGGAGCTTGAGGACTTGACACTTGAAACACAGGATGCAAAGTCAGTGGTCTCTGAGTCTGAAGACTTGTCACTGTTATCACAAGAGACAAAGTCATTAGATACAGAGTTAGTTTCAGAATAATTATTGGACTTTGAACCATAGGTAAACTGTGTATCATCAAGGTCAGGATTGTTGGAAGGAGGCATGAATGTTCCTGTTATAGGAGGAGGAACATCATTCATTCCAACAGCTTTGACAAACCTATCATAGAGAGGTTTCTCTGCACCATCCTTAGGGGATGAGTCAAAGATGCTAGGGGCAGAGAGATCAAACACCTCATTTGATCCAAAAGTGTCTCCAAATCCTAAACCAAATTTTGATCTAGAGGACATGGAGCTATTGATCAGTTTGTCCAGGTTTTTGGAAGAGTCCTTCCATTTGTCAAATCTTGCATTAGACTCCTCAAGTTTAACCTTATCATTCATTTTTTCAAGTTTAGCCTGTTCATTCAGTTTCTCAGTATATTTTAACATGTTTGTTGTGTTTTCTAAATTAGCATTTAAGATTCTAATTCTTTCTTCTAATGCTAGCTGATTACTTTGGTACCATCCCTTCTGTTGTTCTAAAGTTTGTGAATTACTTTTATATGCTTGAACCTGAATATAACACTCTTTGTATTGACCTTCTACATTGTTAAATTCCATTTTAAGTTCAGCATATAGATGTTCACAACCAAAAGGACAAGTTTGTACCTGAGAAGAGATACCCATGAGGGCAAATTCAGCAGCAGCATTAGAAACACCATCAGCAACATCACCAGTAGCATTACCAGTAGCATCCTCCTCAGCTCCAGCAATCATCCCATATACTTGAGCAGCACCAATTTCCACATCTTCTCCTTCATGATCTGACCAGTTCACCATAGAATCAACAGACAACAAGGCCTTGGTTTCTTCTCCCTTGTTCAGCTCCTGAAGTTTAAATAAAGAGTACCTTGCTTTTGAATCCACCTGTTTCCCTGTACATTCTCTAGCAAAGTGACCCAATTCAGAACTTATATAATCACAAGCAACTCTAAGAGAACTTATGTAATCACAAGCAACTCTAAGAGAACATATGTAATCACAAGCAACTCTAAGAGAGACTCTAACAAATGAAACTATTGTTTATGCGGAATATAAACAACAGAGTTAAAGAAATTACTAAAACAATGATCCTCTATGGATCTTTTCTATTGATGATAAACGTGTTTTTCTAAATAAATTCAATGAGTTTTCTGTTACATTCATCCAACCCGTAGGTTTGTTAAATACCCACGAAACTCTAACTAAAACCCTAACTAAAAGCTAAAGTGATAAGTGTTATCACTTCCTAGGATATCTCATGTATATCCCTATTATTAACTAACTTTTACTAACAACCCAGAGTAAGCATAATACTACCAGGACTAATATTGTTCTACCAGCAGGAATACTATTGTACTGCCAGTACTAACTATACTACTATCCTTACCAGTAGGAACTACACTACCAGCAGGAACTACATACCTACTAGTAGTAACTTTCTATTACAAGATTCCTAACAATCCTCCCCTAAACTTGAATTTGACATAGTTAACTTCAAGTTTCTACATAGATCTTTCCTTGAAAGCACCAGAGGATTAAACAGCTACATCTTGAAACCATCTCCAAAAACAAATGTCAGAACTTTAAAGCAGCAACAAGAAACTCAGCATCGAAAGATGGACAGCAACAGGATCACCACAGCTACATGAATGGGTTTGATGAGCCTTTACCAAGTAGCCATTCACTCTTGGGCTAGTCAGTCCAATTGGGCACCCAGAAAGGGTAAATCTACGGAGGAATGAATATCCATTTTCAACTCTTTATGTACATGAACATAGGCGAGTTGAGATCCCTAATGATTTTTGGCAAACCATCACAGCCATCAACGGATTTGATTTAGTCTTTACCAAGAGCCGTACCCTCTTGGACTAGCCACTTTTCATTCCAAGAATATGGCAAGTGAAAACCATCCAGTTTTGGGTAACCTAGCAACCATCAATGGATTTTATAAGCCTTTACCACATAACACCTTTGGTTGTGGGCTAGGACAATCCATTGGGACCCAAAAGTTACTCCCAATGGTGGATTGCAAACCATTCAATCTTATTGGTTCTTTAAACATCTGTCAGTTGAGGGACTCTATGATTTCAAAGCAAATTCATTTAAAGCTAGATCAATCATTTGGTTATGACTTTGGGAATTGAAACCATACCTTCAATTAAATTCTAGCCGGGTTGGCCTGGGAATTGAGTACCATAGAGTGTTATACCCAAATAAATATTTTCATGATAACTATTGTGCCTTAAACTGATTATACAATATAGATCAATGAAATACAAAGATGAGCCTAAAATGCAAAATGCTCATCTACAGTTTTAAAAACCAAGTGATCTTTCCCCAAAAGAGTATACCAAAAATCAAGATGTTCCAAGAGACAAAAAAAAATTTCAACTAGCTGCAAAATTATAGAGAAAAACAAAAAAAGCAAAATATAATAAGATAAATACTAGACAAACTTACAATTACAGTCATGAACTTAGGACGCGGGAATCAGGAAATTTGTTTCTTGAGAAAGGCAATCAACTGAACTGCAGTGGTAAGTTCATTACCCACTGTATCGCGACAAATTTCCAGCTGATGATCAAGCATCCGTTTGATAAGATTTACAGAAAGAGGATACCTCTTGTCGACAAACATATGTAGCACAAGGCCACTAACCGTCTCCAACCCACATGAATTACAGTAGAAGTAATAGCTGTCCAGCTTTGAATAATCTAAGTGTGTTGGTTCTTCCAAACTCAACTACCATTCATTTACTTTAGCTAAAAAATTGTGTGAATCTATAAGGACATTAAGATATCCCACAGAAAAAGTCATACTCCCGTAGCTTGCTTTATCCTGATAAATTGTCATCACTCCAGCCCATATTTGATCATAAAGTGTGCTTCTAGTATCCAGGTTGATAGTTTTCCCTAAGTCTCGAGAAGCACTCGCGAGACTGTCTTTCTGGTAGAGTGACATTGACCCAGCCTAGCCCAGTAGGCAGTAATTCCCCAGCGACAAACACTCCATGGCAACTTAAAGGGTGATATCTTCCATCAGAAGCTGAATCTGCATCTGAAGCATACTTGATGCACATTTTGTGTTCAGCTTTAGGATCTTGTCTTCAATAGGAATGGTAGAGAGAGAAGGATGAACACCTTTTCGACCGAATCGCTTCCTCCTGGTTACCAACGTCTTGGTGAGGAAGCAGTTTGTTGTGGCTGTTGAAGTAGTGGTGAAGGAACTTCAACATCCTCTTGTGTATCTTTCTAAGAAGGGACTTCAAAAGATGGTTGTTGTGAATCAGCAGGAACACCAGGCTTTGGAGCTTCAGTTGATTTGGACTTCTTCGAACTAGCGTGCTCCAAATCTGCACCAGGTCTTTTAAGAGACCTCCTGAGGTTTTGTGATTGTAAGTCTGCAGCAGCTGTTCTGATTTTGTCAAACTCAGCTTTGAGTTGATCATCAGAAAATGTCTTCTAATGCTTCATGGTCCATATGGTTGTATAATGGTGGAGCTTGGATTCTTCATAAAGGTTCGCATAAAGCCATTTGTTGTGCAAAGGGTCATAGCTTATTCAGCTTGTCCCGAAACTCTCGTGCAGTAAACTCTCTCATCTTTAGCAAATCAGGAGATACCATTCTTTCAGCAAGTTATCTTCGTGACATCGGGACCAAAAGATCGAGCAGTAAGTCTTGTTTAGCATGTACTTGACCCATTTGTCATTCCAACATATCTGTATAGTATCTTTGCTGAGTTCAATACATCTGGTTGTCTTTTCCTTTGCAAATCTTCACTCTCTTCTTTCCAACTCAGCTTCTCTTCATTCATATATTCTATAGCAGCTTCTGCACTAACCTGTCTTGCCTCTCTTTGCTAAATGATCTTTCTTTAAACTGGAGGGTCTTCTTTCATCAAAGGAGATGTTATACTTGGTTGATAAGGATCAGCGAAGGACAGGAGTAGGGCACAGGTAGGATCTCAAAACCACCAGCAAGATTCACTAGAAGGATATATTGGACACTAGGTGGAATTTAAATCTTCATGGAACCACCAGTTGGAACAAACTTGAATAAGCAGCCAGCTGTACGCAGCTGCTGTGCATAGACTTGATTTGAGGATCCACATCTAGGCTCTACATCTCTTCCTTGTCAGAATTCAGTCCAAACACACAAACTTCCTCTTTCTTCTTTGATTTTATCCTCCACACAAATTATCTTTCTTGAAACCAAACTTTCCATATACCTCCTTATAAACATCAATTTATGAGATGCTTGAGATCAGATGCCTTAGTGTAGCTACTGTTCTCGCACAAGAGATTCCTACTAAAGGAGATCAAAGATGATAGTTTATCAGGGATCCATTAGCTAAGCCTACTGAGGTGATTGTACATTCTTGGTGGAGCTGTAGTGTCCTAGGATGGTGAGATATCTAAGGACCTCCGTATTGTTCATCTCACATGTGTGGAAGTAAAAATTATGCAGGTTCAGACTGAAGGAGGTGCTGAAGAAGATGAGGGTTAGGATTCATGAGAGGACCTGTCATACTCTGGAAGCACTAGCAGTTAGTGGTGGCTGGTCTTGGTGGAGTAAATGCTTGTATCTTGTCGAGCGAGTGATTAGGCTCAGTTATAGTGTCTGGGACAGTCTAATGGATTAGATGGTTTAGCCTTCCTGAGGACTCTTTCACCTGCTATAGCTGTGAGCAGGAGGTAGCATTGTGCCCAAACAGTGGGAATATGGGACCCATGCAAATTGAGCCTCATGTTGCATAATATCATTATTGCTGGTCAGTTTAATACATGACTACAGTTTTGTATTCCCTAGTTTCAATGTTTAAATATTCATCTGGAGAAAGACCTTAGGAAAAACATCTCAAAAAACTTTTAGGATTGGTGATGTTGTAAAAAATTTCCTTTGGAAAATATAGTTTGACTAGTTTAAAACCCTCTTTCGCCCTCAGTTAGACAAATAAAAGGCAGTAGCTAATGAGCTTCCAAATTGATCCAGGTACAGATTTGGCTGCTGTGACAATGCATTATACGTGTAGACAATGAACCTCACTTGAGGTGAGAACTTGTATTCTTTTGCATAGGTCAGTTTGCATTCAGAAGGATAGCCCTATTTATCCATCCCAATATTATGTCAGCAATTGGTAAGGTCCTCTACCCCTCCTTTCTTTCATATCGTTTGAAGTTGACTTGGAACTAATGATTCAACGATTGTATACTATCAATGGTGGCTATTATAGTGGTGGGCCTTCCTTAATAATGTTTTGAGCGAGGGGCCACGCTTGCCAATATATTGTTTTGACCAAAGAGTCATAGATTGAGTGGTAATGGCTTATACGCATACCTGATATGCGATCTCCTTTTAAAAATCAAGAACCTCATGATAGGCAGCACTCCACTTTTGGTTTATATTATGATTACGAGAATCGTGATTGAGTGTTAGTAGCGGTGTATTGTTGTCGCAAGCTGTAAGTTGTACTGCGTTGGTAGAGGGAGATCGTGTGAGTATAGTGAAGTGAGACAAAGGGCTGTTAAAATTAGGGTTTGTAAAGTGAGAGTAAAGAGTATGTTTTCCCTTTTAAATACGGTGACCCTTTTATGGAATTATTCCATACCAATTGTCTTATCGATAAATTTGATATTAAAGTAAAACTCAATTTAAGACACCTGCTCAAAGAGAAAAGGCAACCTATACGAAAACTAGAACAAGACCTAGTTAGAATTGTATCTACCCAGAGTAGGAACAAGTGAACTGCTACCAGTAGGAACTCTTGCAACCTACTAGAAAGACTCTTTACGCCATACCTCAAAGTCGAGTACTTTATCATCTGTATAAGGCCACATTTCTCTATATTTGGAATTCTCCATACACTCAATGAATCATCTATCTGCAAAGGTTAGAAAAACAACAGAAAATATATACAATGAAAAGAAAAATATTTAAACTAGCCAGTTAAATTAACACCTACCATAGAATAAAATGAAATAATTTTTACTACTAAATCATTGTTGCACAAGAATAGTCCTCCCTTGGACTCACATCCTACACCTTAAACATGTCTCATCTCGGGATTAAGCATACCAATATAGAACCCAAGATCGATCTAAACTGGTCTCAACAAATGCCTTGGTTAACAAATTCAGCCACATTTTCATCTGTGGGAATCTCTAAGCACCCTGATAAGATTTTTTCGCTCATTTGCATCTCTAATAAAATGGATGCCTTATTTACATATGTGCTTTTTCTTCTTTGGTGAAATACTGATTTTTCAAAACAAAGCAAAAATGGTACATTTGTTTATCAATAAAATTTTTGGTTTCATAAAGTTTGAACCACATAATCAAACAGTTGATTTTTGTATGAAAAGTACCTGACCACCAACAGCTCTAGATGCAGGCATACATATTCTGCTTCGTGGGAACGAAGTTGCCACAATGGTTTGCTTTTTGCACGCCAAGAAATTCAAATTCTTACTCCAGGAATTGACATCCACCAGTTGTTGATGTGTTCTTATACCTATGAGACTCCCCAGCATAGTCACTATCAACTAATATGCTTACATACACTAAAAGGGAGAAGATCTTTGTCGGTTCCATAGACTCTAGTTTTTGGTGGCCATTTAAGGTTAACGTTAAAGATCTTCTTGACTGGCAAATTCAAGTTGGATAGTTAAAGGTGGTAACTTGGCTGTTAGAACAATGCACTCACTGCTAAACTGAATATCAGGCCTTGAAGCGTCAAAGATACATGAGGGGAACTCCTCTTTATCATGATCTGTATAGTACGTGAACATTTACAAACTTCAATCAGGTTATCTCTTGGAGTTTTTGCTTTGAAGTTCACAATGGGTGGTTGTTGAGGTCTCATATCTCCATTATCAAAGATTTCTTAAGAGAATGCCTTAGGACTATACTTATCTCTTAGGCCTGATAAAGATTCCCATTGTGTGAGTTATGCTTCACTTGTAAGCAATAGATCAAATGTCATATCACCAAATAAACCAATCATCTCAAAACTTCCTTTCATCTCAAGGACTCTGAAACTATTACACCAGGCCCTTGGTTTGTAGAGACCCAGAATATAATGTGTTCATTCTTACGACGCGGCTGCTTATTCTTGATGACTCCTGAACAAGTAATGGAATCCCGCTAGAATTCTTCTTAATGAAATGCAGTTTTTGATCGATTGTCTCCTTTTGTTAATTATTCGGTTTTAATCAGATAAGTAAGACAATCTGGCCTACCACAGGCGCCACACTTGTGCTTGATGAAGACACCATAAAAAGCTTTTCATTACCGCTGTAAACAGCTTAGGAGGAAATGAGGGGGATCTCAAATCCATTAGGTTTGAGTATCATTAACTTAGTTCTCAATTTCCCTCTCTATTGGCGAAAGTCTCTCTTCACCATCCAGTTTTGTTATACACCATAATCCCATATAGGGGCTCAAATGTAGGGAGAGTCTTAAAGTTAGCTTCCAATTCGATGGCAACTTGGAGCTAAAGACCCTCATATTGTCAAATGACCTATCCTCTTGCGCTAATGACTGAGCCACCAAATGGAGTGTGTGTGTCCGACTATTGATGAACTTGTACCTCTGGCGATCTCGTTTGTTCTTCAGATCACATTTTGGTTTTTTTATCCTCCCATAGTTCAAATTTTCCATTCTGGTAGTGGGACAGGTGCCATTCTTTCTGATTAATAAAATGTTGCATCTACTCTTGCATAAGCTTCAACCACATGGTTGGTATCAGTTTTGAGAGCCGTTGAGCAACACTGCTGGTTCATGTTGTGATATTAGAAAAACTACGCAACAAGAGTGATCGATGTAATAGTATGTGTTTGATTTAGGTACACTCTTGTTGATCAAGTACATAGCTAACATAAAGAAGGACTTGCAACCAAAATTTAGATGCTTCAATGTACTCTTGTCTGATAGGTGAGTGAGATCTCACAAAGTATCTGTGATTGTGGATGACATAGTGTTCACCCCTCTCAGTTGGAACAGAATCAAAACTGCCATTGTGCTAAGTTGGTGCACAAGTACCACCAAAACATCAATATAAAGATATATGAGAGGAGAGAGAAATGCAATGTCAGGATGATGGTATATAGTCCCCATTTCTAAAAATGAGGACATGGAATTTGCAAGGTCAGATAGGAGAAGGATATTTGTTAGAAGTTGAACTTGAGGCAATCGAGTGGACCAGGAGAAATGATGTGCAGCAGATATGAACAGGTGTCACAAACAGGAGTGGAGGTTTCAGACAAGACCTGCAGAATAACATCTTGCTGCCTAGTAATCATCCTTACCTAGCAGGAACTCCATCCTACTAGTTGCAATATCCGCTTGATCAGATGCATGCCTACTAGCTATAGGTTTGCTTCTTAAGGCTTGCTTTTTGAAAGCCTAGCATAGTTCCTTTGCATAATGGAACTGCATCTCCTTCATTTCAGAAGCCTTCCATTAACTATAGGACCTGAAAAAGAGTTAGAGGAAAAGAAGGAACAAAAATTACTTTTAATTACACTTCGAATTCTCGAAATCTTCTTGTGTACTGCATGTATGTTAGATTATCTTGAGTACCTGAGGGTTGATTAGTTTTGATACCGAGTATAACCTAAAGGAATCAGTACAAACTAGTCAAGGTCAAAACTACAACTCTCATGACCCAAACCTGATTATTAGGTTTACTCTTCAAGATGTTCTGCAGATTTAAGTGTTTCTTCTATCTTTTTGCGAGATAAATTGGTAGACCTCTAATAAGCTCCTTACTTATGAGCGAGAATATACCCAAATAATTAAAACACTTTATTATTGCGTTTTCTCCCTCAAATTTTCCCAAATGATCAACTGGTGTTAAGTAGGTCACACAGACAACCAAAGGTTTAAGATGACTATGTTGGGACTTTCCCAGACACAAGTTCATATGGTGTCTTGTTATGGGGTTTAGTCACTCGAACCTGTTAACACATAACAAGCCCAGTACTAATGCTTCTGTCAAAACATGGTAGGCAACATAGAATGTCTGCATGCATAGTTCTTGCTGCCTCTATGAGGGTTCGATCTTTCTTTCAGCTCACCCCTTTTGTTATGGGGTTCTTGCCAGTACTGTATTCCCTTCTAAATCCCCTTTGACCCACAGTGTTCAATTAATTAGAATTTTAAACCTATGTTCATTTTCACACATTATGGCTTTACCTTTTAGTTAACTAGTTTCAATAAAGTAATAAAGTCCTTTAAGGATACCAAATGTTCCATCCTTAGTCCCAAAAGAAACCAAGTAAAACCTGCTAAAGTCATCTATAACCACCAAGGGAGGAGTACTGTGATCCAATGGTGCTGATGGATAGTAGGTCCAAAAGGTACATTAAGATGTATAACCTAGAGAGGAGCAGAATTGGGGATGCTCACCGACAGTGATGGCCTTGTAAGAAAGCTTGTGTTGCTTTCCCTTGTTGCAGGCCAAACACAGTTGTGTCTCATTGGTGAAGGTTGGAGTGGAAGCCCGTGGACTTTTATCTTGCTTTGCAGCTGTTCATGTTTTTGAAGTTTCACATGAGCACATCCTTCTATGCCATTTGGTAGACTCAACTAAGGATGCTTTTGCCAGCAAACAGGTGACATCTCTTTCAGGTTTGATGTCAGTTAAATTGAAGCAGTAGAGATTGTTCCTTCTTGGAACTCTGAGAACCACCTGACTATTGTCAGGTAGTTGAAACTCCTTAGAGAGAACAAGACACTCTTTATCAGTGAAAAGGACTTTGTGCTTAGGTATCACATATTGTGAAAAGAGAGGCAGGTTAAGGTTTGATGCTCTTCAACATTAATAAACCATTTCAAAGTCCAATATGGAAGTCCCTTTATTTTGCCTTTTCCCAGTGATCTTTGATCCATATATCCAACATCAAAAAGTCACAGTTACCTCTACAATCTTCATAAAGTCAAACAATTTCTCTTATTGCTTGTCATGCTTTTGGAAAACAAACCACTATTACAATTCTAAATCTCTATTCTTATTAGGATTTTCCTACAATACACATCATAAACACACTTAGTATACCATGAGAGGACCCAAGTCATTGCTGACTTGGCCTGCACTTGTGGATCATTAAGAGTTAAACCATGTAGACTGATGAGATCCACCATTGTTATAGGATCCTATTGCATATTTGTCCTTTGTTCTCAAGAATAACTGCTGAGGGTTCTTAACAGCAGTTCCTCATTCTCCCCTTATTCATATCCCATATGGTTATAATAGCAGGCTACTAAGGTGTGAAAATAATGCTTGTTGGTTTGGTATAGGTCGAGCCACATTATTTTTCCAACTCCAGCATTAATATGGTCTACCCAGTAGGAAAAAACAGATGTTGGTCTATGGCCTACGTACACAGCAGGAACAGATGTGGTCTATTCCTACTACCCAGCTTAGGAAAAGCATGATGCTTTTTGGTACAAATGAGGGAATATGAGTAACATTATTCCACAAAGGTTTATTATGCAATTCCAACTGTTTCTCATAAAAATCACAATCTTTAATCAAATGAAATTTACTACCACAAACAAAACATGTCTTAGAACCAAAATCTTTCTTTTTACAAAAAACTCCTACTGGTTATTCCACTCTTATTACATAGATTTCTAGGAGGTTTTACATTCTCCTTAAAAGAAAAACTAGAATCATCATTGGTGGAACTTGGTTGTTGGACAGCAGTCTCTGACATCGTTTGGAAAGCAACTGAATTAGGGGCAAAGGCTAAGTGTTCATTGGTCTTGGAGCTTGAGGACTTGACACTTGAAACACAGGATGCAAAGCCAGTGGTCTCTGAGTCTGAAGACTTGTCACTGTTATCACAAGAGACATAGTCATTAGATACAGAGTTAGTTTCAGCATAATTAGTGGACTTTGAACCATAGGTAAACTGTGTATCATCAATGTCAGGATTGTTGGAAGGAGGCATGAAAGTTCCTGTTATAGGAGGAGGAACAACATGCATTCCAACAGCTTTGACAAACATGTCATAGAGAGGTTTCTCTGCAACATCTTCAGGTGTGGTGTCAAAGATGCTAGGGGCAGAGAGATCAAACACCTCATCTGATCTAAAAGTTTCTCAAATCCTAATAACCAAATTTTTAATCTTGAGGACATGGAGCTATGGATCAGTTTGTCCAGGTTTTTGAGAAATCCTTTCCATTTGGAATCCTTGCCTTAGGATCCTCAAGTTTACCTAATAATCAGTTTTTCAAGTTTAGCCGGTCATTTAGTTTATCAGTATATTTTAGCCATGTTTGTTGTGTTTTCTTAATATAGCAGTTATATTCTAACTTTTCTTTATAATGATAGTGATTACTTGGTACAGCCTTCTGTTGTTCTAAAGTTTGTAATGTACTTTTATATGCCTGAACCTGGATATAACACTCTTTGTATTGAACTTCTATATTGTCAAATTCCTTTTTAAGTTCAGCATATAGATGTTCACGTCAAAAGGACAAGTTGTACCTGAAAAGTGTAACATGTGGGCTATATTCAGCAGCGCATTAGAAACCCATCAACGCAACTTCACCAGCAGCATTATAGCAGCTTCCCTCCTCTGCTCCAGCAATCATCCCATATACTTGGGAGCAAACACCACTTTCACATCTTCACCTTCATGATCCTGGACCAGTTTAACATTGAATCAACAGGCAATAAGGCCTTTGGTTCTTCTGTCTTATCCAACTCCTTAAGTTTGAATAAAGAGTATCTTGCTTTAGAATCCAGCTGTTTTCCTGTACATTCCCTAGCAAAGTAACCCAACTCTGAGCATTTATAACATTTGACCTCTTTTGTTCAAAACCTTGCTGCATCTTGTTATTAAACTGCTTTTTTCTCCCAGCTTTCTTTTCATATCTGTTAATCCTAACAGGGAGCATTGCCATTTGCCATTTGATGTCTAATTCCTCTAAATACAATTTCCCAATTTGATCAAAATCTTCATAAGTGATCTGCTGTTGTGGATCACTTTCAGCAACAAAAGAATGGAGAACATTTTCCATCACATTGAATCAGATTGCAGTATGACTTGATGAAGTAGAAGTAAAAGTGTTGAATGAGATTTGATCAGGATATGACATCTTTGAATTAGTGCTAACGCAATAATTAAAATGCTAAGGGTTGGAGCAAGTAAGTACTCTTGAAATCATAACTTAAGGCCACCATTCACATCAAATTTAAAGAGAAATCCTACGCTTGTTGTAAGATCACCAAAGCTTAGATATCATGACCACCCTTTGTTTTAAGAGTGTATGGCCACCTGTGACAAGAAAGGTGGGAAGTGCTCTGAGAAATCTTCATGTTACCAATCTTCATTGATCTGGCTTTAGCTTGCATTTGATTGAGGGTGACTCAATATCTTCTGAAACTGGTCATATCTCTTATGCTAAACCTTTGCATTCAGATACCTTAAATTCTGAAAAACTTCTGCTTTTGCATTGATTTCTCATTTCTTGACTCATCATTACCTACAAATCTGGCTTGACAGCCAACAAATATCCACATTGCATCATATTGATGGTGGGAAAAAATCAGCCATATGACCTCAGGAAAGAGACTGAATGCTAATATAGTTCTTGATTTTGTCTCTCTTTGACAACAGCAATTTTGTTCTTCAACGAAAACGGTGGAAGAATCTAATGTTTCCTTTTAGATTCTTCCTGTCCTTTTCTTGCTGTTTTCCATTTTAGACAATGTTCATAAGTTGTGATCACTGTTCATGATCCAATACTCCATCTTCATGGCCCACGTCTCATATTCTTCCTTCTTTAAGTAAGGAAATTTGGCATTATTGTTTGAGACAGTGGTTGTGTGGTATTGTTGAAGTTGCTGAGTCTGAGGTTGTTTGTGATGGTTTAGTGTGATTTGGAGACTCAAAGAATGGTTAGATGTGTATGTGGAGAACACAGGTTCAGTTGTTGATGGGAAAGTGAATGTAGATACTGATGGTGATGGCATAGGGTATGTTTGTGATGGATTTTGTGAAGACATTTTGATGTTCTTATGAGAAAGAGTAGTAAAGTATCTTTAACAGAGGCTCTCTCCAGGCTCTGATACCACTTGTAGGTCCAGCCCTAGATAGATCTTTACGCCTGTTGAGGTTGTAGAGCACTTATGTAATTCAAAAGCAAACTCTAAGTGAGACTTCTAACAAATTGAAACTATTGTTTACGCGGAATATAAACAACAGAGTTAAATAATTACTAAACCAATGATCCTCTATGGATCTTTTCTATTGATAATAAACGTGTTTCTAATCAATTCAATCCGTTCTATTCATCCAAGCCGTAAGTTGCTTAAATACCCATGAAACCCTAACTAAAAGCTAAAGTGATAAGAGTTATCACTTCCTAGGATATCTCATGCATATCCTTATATATAAACTAACTTTACTAACCAAACGGAGTACGAATAATACTACCAGACTATATTGTATTACCTGCAGGAATTACTTTTGTACTGCAGTACTAAACTATACTACTATCTCTACCAGTACGAGCGGGGAATATCAATACCAGCTCTGGAACTGTTTACTTTCCAGTAGGTAATACATTATCCCTTATTAGTAGTAACTTTCTATTACAAAATTCCTAACACACCCATGTTGCCTTTAAGAATTTTTTAGACCCTAACCCTAACTGGTGCAAATTTGTGTACTTCTTAAGCTTACGATAAAATACATGCCATAAATGTGCAAATGAGGGATCACCCCGAAAATGAACACTTAGACTAGTTGAGAGTTGATTGAATTTTGATCCTCTTTTCGTGAGGTGTTCAACTTTGATGTTTCTAGCATAAGTCTTTTATAGATTCATTTCTTTGAGTTAAGTCAGAGAAATCTTTTTATAAACTATTCTAACAGGTCTACTTGAGGGAAAGCAGAAGTCAAGTGGGGGGATATTTGATAACATCAATATTTGATACTTTTTAGTGTCAATTTCCCTACAAAAATAAACGCAAATTGTCTTATAAATACTTGAATTTGATACTTTACGGTTATTTCGTTGTTTTCAGGTAAAATGCAAGTATATGGCCAAGAAACATGGAGAAAAGGACGTAAAAAATGAGGAAAACCGGATTCTTACGAGGATTTTACGGCGTTACCCCTATCGATAGTATTACGCCGTAACATTATTCAAGGCAAGACGAGTCACCCAACAACATTACGGGTTAAACACACGCAAGGTTATGCCGTTATAAATATTATTATGGATGATGACTTATCCGAGTCAGCATTACGGCGTAACATGGTCAGTTGGTTACGCCATAACATATTTAAAGCTTGTAATATGGAAGGACGCGTCAACACTTTACGACGTTACACCTCATATGGTTACGCCGTAACATTTTTGAAAATAGAGGCCTCATTTAGACAATTCGACATCAACCATTCCATCATAACTCTAAGAAGCGGCCAAGGCTTCTATACATCATATAATTTCACCAGATGTCTAGGAGATCACACTTATCTTACTTTTGTATTTAATCGTTCATAAACTACATCTGTAAGAATTGTGAGTTTCCAAACCAAGATTTACATTTGTTAATATTTTTTTTTTTTTTTTTTGTTTTTTTTTTTTTTTATTTCTCTATGTTGTGGCTATGAGCAGCTAAGAACTTCAGTGCTGGCCTTGTCATGATCTCCTATCGTATTATGTTTGTTTCACCTGTTAGATTATGGTTACATTGGCATCTTTTGACTATTGTGTAACCTTGGGTTTTGGTAGTATTGCGGGTGGTTAGATCATGTTAATCCTGTTATTAGATTACCAATTGAACATGGGATTAGCAGGGTACTAGGGTAGGTTTGACACCCTATCCTTAGTGTAGGAACTAACCAAGTTACCGCCTCTATCACTTAAAATACTTAAAAAGCATAGGAACTCTTTCAGAGAGGGTTAATAATCTGTATAAGTTATTAGACTAGTTCTTGAGATAGTTGGAATTAATCACTATGACCAGGTTGCCCTACCTTCGTGACTTTTGGGGGATTCGGGATCGCAAGAAATTATAGGGCAGACTAAAGATATCTATTCAGGTTTGTCGACTTTAGAAACCACTAATGAAACTATGGTGTAACATTGCACAGGAAAACATAGTTATAACAGTAGTAATGAATGGCTAGGCTACCCTGATATCTTCTATTACTTTTACTTTTCGCATATTTACTTTCCTGTTAATCTCAAAATCAATCTTAAAACCATTCTCAAAACATGACACTTTCAAATTAAAACTAATTGACACTTAGCTCTTGGGATGACCTTGGATTTACCATCTCTACACTACTCACGATCGGGTTCTTTGCCCGTTAGTGCGTTTGTCAGGTGAATCGAATTTTATAAATTTAAAACTTGAACAAAATATATTTTAAAATAAATTACACATCAGGTATTTATACTTAGGCTCCTTTGTTGGACACCTAGGTTTCTTACTCGGGCTGGGCATAGGTTTTGGTTGGGCCTTAAGCCCACAACAGTGACCCAATTAGCTGAAATTTAACGAGCTTCGTTACCCGTAACTAGCCTATTACAACATATATTAACTAAAGACCGAGATTCCATGTTCGACTCAATATTTTGAGGCTAACACCTTTCCTATTAAGCACTTGTTCATCATGGCCAAGAGTGTTCTCTAGGATTGGTACATATCGTTAGTTCTCAATGCTAATACCTTTTTAATAATTTTTGAGCAACCAAGTTTGTTGATGAAGGAAATGATTTCTTTTTCTAGAGTAGGTAGAGTGAATGGATGATCAGGATCTTTAGGAGTTATTCGTAAGGCGTTACGCAGTAAGTCTGCATTCAATTCAAAGATTTGATCATTAATTTTGAAGAAGTGAGCTTTGGCTGTCAAGTCATAGGAAACTGTGTGCCATAATTGCTGCATATAGATTTCTGGGGCATCAGCAGTTGCAATGATAGCATTGAAGAAATTATAGTGCTTTAATATCTCTAGACAAACTTTGTAGATTGGATCTGTTGTGACATTTTCCATGCAATCTGAAGTTGCTTATTCTATCTTACTTGATCTTCAATTCGGAATCAATTAAGCATCAATGGAGATTTTTGTTGTTGTTGATCATCTTGATTCAGCCATTGATTCTGCTTAAGAATAACAATCCACATTCATGTTTTATGACAATTAAAAACAAGACATGATTGATTATCCTTTGTGTTTTAGTCTATGTGTGTTTGATTGACATGTTGTTTGATCTGTTTTAAGTTTGATTTGTTAAGTTCAAGATTTAATCAAAGTTAAGGTCAAGAAAGTCAAAGACCATGGTCAATGGTCATCATGAAAGTCAAACAGTCCAAATTAAGTCAAATTAGTCCAATGTGAATTCAAACAGTCCAAATGGTGTTTAAACAGCCTAAATTTCATTCTAGGTTCAATTTTAACTCAATATATCTTGTTTTGTATACTTAAGAGCTATGACTTGATATAAAGATTCCACTGTTACTTGCCATTTAAATTTGTTAAACCGGAACAGAACTGTTAAATTGCTAGACACATTAGTCAAAGCACGGAGTCAAAATGGGAACATAGGTAAAACGCTGGTCAAAGTTGGTCAAACCGCTGGTCAAGGTTGGTCAAACCGCTAGTCAAGGTTGGTCAAACCGCTGGTCAGGGTTGGTCAAATCGCTAGACTATCTAGATCAAACCGCAACAAGAACAATATCAAGGTACCATATAATCAAGATCAACAATATTACAACAGGGTTAAACTGCTTTTACCACTTGGTCAAACTGCTATTAATAAACCGTACTAACCGCTACAATAATAGTACCAAACCACTACATTAACTAAATCAAAGCGCTATCAGAAGTTTATCAAACTGCTACATTAACACGATCAACCCGTTATAAAGAGGGTATCAAACCGCTAGCAAATACACAATTATCATAGATTTAACCACTAAAACCATGCTAGATACCCATTATAATTATGACAGTGTACTCAATAGACAGCTCTATCTCTCTCGACGATCGCTCTAGTCGATAGTTTTATAGCCAATTAACCCAATACCTCTCTCCCCCCCTTTATACCCCAACTGTAACCTTAGGAGATCTACTATCGTTCACTTTTTTCGTGATTCCGCCATTAGATCAAGATTAGCTTATTCTAAATAAGACTTATCTCGGGTTTACATTTATAGGTTCATAACAAAAAAAAACTTCTTTTGACTCCTTATACGCATAAACTAACACCCTTACTAGTTCCTTTTGACCAAACCGCTATTCAAACACAAGAACCAAATCAATCCCAAATAGATGATAAACAAGGTATTCACATAGAGCTTCAAAGTTGTTACAAGGTTATTCTAACCACATAAATCAGAAAGACCCCAAACATAAACACCTTCTACACATTTTTCGGCCAAAAACGCATGAAAAATCATGCATAACACCCGAGTGGATTCATCCAAAACTATTATAGCTCTATTATAAGGATACCATAAGGAACAAAACCCCTCAATCAATTTAAAGTTTTAACCATTTTAGATTTCTATGAACCCTAGAACGAATTAAAGCTAAATTGTGAGAATGAGTGAGTTTTAATCCAATTCGTTTGATACCTAGTATGTATAGATGATAAAAAAACATTAATCAAGCGTTACCTTTGGAAGAAAACGAGTTTCGATTCTTGCTATTAGTTAGTGAGTAATTTGAGGAGCAAAAGAAAAGGGCAATTTAACACACAAAAGTGTACTCAACTTATACTCAATTTCAATTTAAAGTACTCTATTTTTTTTTCTCAATTTAGTGTACCAAACTTTTTTTTGATTGCAATGTAAGACCACCAGCGGGTTTCCAAGTCATTTAGCCAGTTATCAAGTTTTTGGCGACTTTTTCCGGTGACCCGCCACCACCACCTTTATTTATCACAACCACCACCACAACCCACAACCACCACATTCATTTATCACCACCATCGCCATAACGCACCACCACCACCTTTAGTTAACACCACAACCACCATAACCTACCACCACTACCTTTATCAATCACCAACCATAAGCGGCTATGGTGGTGGTGTTTTGAGGGTAGCGGCAGCCGGTGATAGCTGTCATAGTGGTGGTATTGGTGGATTATGGTGATAGATGAATGTGGTGGTGATGGATTATGATGGTTGTGGTAAAAAATAAATATTGTGTTTGGTGTTGGTTGTGTGTGGGGGGGTGGTGTGGGGTGTGGGTGTGTTGTTGTCGGTGGGGGTGGCCTTGTGAACGTTTGTACGTTGGTGGTTGGGGCCCCCCCCAATGGGGTGGTGATTAATATGAAGGTGGTGGAGGTGGGTCACCGGAAAAAGTCACCAAAAAACTTGGTAACCGGCTAAATGACTTAAAAACCCGCTGGTGGTCTTACATTGCAATAAAAAAAAGTTGGTACACTAAATTGAGAAAAAAAGAAGTAGAATACCTTAAATTGAAATTGAGTATAAGTTGGGTACACTTTTATGCGATTTGCCCTTTTCTTTTTGTCTCTCAAAATAGCCACAACTACTTTTAGCATGAGAATCGAAACTCGTTTTTCTTCCCAAAGGTAACGATTGATTAATGTTTTTTTATCATCTAATGAATACTTGGTATCAAACGAATTGGATTAAAACTCATCAATCTCTACAATTCTAGCTTTAATTTGTTCTAGGGTTCATAGAAATCTAAAATGGTTAAAACTTTAAATTGATTGAGGGGTTTTGTTCCTTATGGTATCCTTATAATAGAGCTATAATAGTTTTGGATGAATCCACTCGGGTGTTATGCATGATTTTTCATGCGTTTTGAAGGGAAACTGACCTTCCATAAGAATAAGTTCTCACCTCAATGGAGGTTCATTGTCCACACAATCATGCATTGTCTCAGTACGAAGTCTGGTAGCTGGGATCAATTTGGGAGTTCTTTGGCTACTGCTCTTATATGTTTAACTGAGGGAAGGAAGTTTAACTGGTCAAGCTATATTTTTAAAGGAATGGTTAACAACATTACCAATCCTAAAAAGTTTTTGATGTTTCCTAGATTTCTACAAATGATATTAAACATTGAAACTAGGAATTCAAAACAATATCATGCTTTTAAGCTAACCAGTAAGATGTTTGCAAACATGAGGCTCAATTTTCATGGGGACACTATGCCACTCTTGGCAACAATGCTACCTCCTGCTCAACCTGCTATAGCGGGTAAAAGTTCAGGAGAGGCTGAATCAACTATTCCACATACAGTCCTTGAGACTTTGACTGAACCTGCACACTCCCATGATCAGGCATCATCACCACGTAGACCAACCACCATTCTTGCTAGTGCTCAAGAGAATGAGCAGGGTCCTTTTTCAGATCCTAACCCTGCATCTTCTTCCAGACCTCATGCATCTGAACCTAAACAATTCACTTCCACAAATGTGGAAGATGATGTATTTGGAGGTTCCTTTGATATCTCACCTCCAAGGTCTACTGAAGCTCCACCTGCAGGTACCACCTCAGGAAGTGCTGAGGACGCTGATAAACTAATAGCTTTGTGTTCTCTAGTGAATTCTCTTGTGCAGAAAATAGATTCTCAAGCATCTGATCTAAGAGCTCACAAGCTGGTGTTTAAGGAGGTTGTTGGAAAATTGGTAAAGAAGGTTAAGAAGTTGGAGGATAAACTAAAAGGGAGAAAGAGGAAGTTTGTTATGACAGAATCTGACATAGAGGAAGAGGAAGAGCAGGATGTTGATCCTCTCATTAAGCTGGCCAAGGCAGCTGCTACTGCTGCTGATGACTCAGCTGTTCCTACTGGTGATTCCAATGAGGATGATCTTCCTCCTAGTTCATCCTTTCCCTCTGATGCATTTGCTGGTGGATCTGATGTTCCTGCTGGTGCTACTACTGGTCCTTCAACTGTTTATCCTAGTAACACAACAGTTCCTACCACTCATTCTGTTCCTGCTGCTGCACCAATTCCTACTGGTAGTTGTACTACACTTGAATCTCCTTCATCACCTGAAAGGGATGCCCGAAAGGGGAAATGTATTGCTTTTGACCAACCCTCTCAAACTCAGCATAAGACTTTCAAGCAATTGGAAGAAGAACGACTAGGTTGGGAGGCTGCTGAGAGATTACAAGCTCAAGAACTTGTAGATTTCGAAAAACAAAGAGTTGAATCTCTAATGAAGGATGCTAATCTAGCTAGGCAGATGTCTCAAGACTTCGATATGACTGAAGCCCAAAGAAAGAGACAATAAGAGGTTCTTGCATCTGCTGCTAACTACTCAGATGCGGCTTGGGATATCATTTTGGCTCGTCTTCAAGAAGATCCAGACCTCTCTTCCATAATTTTTGGGGTTATATTTAATGATGATGATTTTGCAGCCAGAATGGTTGAGTTGGTAAATACTCGTAGAAAAGAACTTGCTGAACAACGGGCTCAAGAAAGGAGGGATAGGCGTATGACACCATCACAACTCAGGCAATATATGCGCACATATGTGAAAAATCAAGGTCCTGCTGTTTACTCCACTGGCTGGACTATAGCTCAAGTTCGAAAACTCACTCCTGAACAGCTTCAAGAGGAGTTTGACAAAATCCAACGAGCTGTTGCATTCACAAGGGGTTTCAAACGAGATGGCAGTCCAAAGACTCGTGCCTCTTCCAAGAAACTCAAAACTGGTGGTGATGATGTCAACCTTGTTGCTACTTCTCCAAGTGTTCCCCGGGAAGAAGCAGGTGCAACTCATTCTCCAAATGTTTCCCAAGAGGAAGTTGCTGCAACTTCTCACTCTCAGGATATTCCAGATGCTCCAGCTACAGCTCCTTCTACCACTACTTCTACAGCACATCAAACTGCTTCCTCAACCAAGAAGGTTGGTACCAGGAGGAAACGATTCGGTCAAAAAGGTGTTCATCCTTCTCGCTCTACGATTCCTATTGAAGACGGAGATCCTGAAGCTGAACACAAAATGTGCATCAAGTATGCTTCTGATGCAGATTCTGCTTCTGATGATGATACACCCGTTAATTTGCATGGTGTTGTTGACTGGGAATTACTGCCTACGGGGTTAGGTTGGGTCAATGTCATCTACCGGAAAGACAATTCTCGCAAGTGCTTCTCGAGACTTAGGGAAATCCTTCACCTGGTTACTAGAACAGACTTGATGATCATATATGGCCGGGTGATGACATTTTATCAGGATAGGAAAGCTACGGGAGTTGGTCTTGTTTTGTGGGGAGATCTTAAGGTTTTGCTAGATTCACCTGAAGTGAATGATGGTAGTGATGTTTGGAAGAACCAGAACACTTGGATTATTCAAAGCTGGAAGCTATATTCTTCTACTGGTATTCATGTGTTGGAGACGGTTAGTGGGCTTGTGCTACATATGTTTGTCGATAAGAAGTATCCTCTTTCTGTCAATCTTATCGAACGGATGCTTGATCATCAGCTGGAAATTAGTCGCGACACAGTGGGAAATGAACTTACCACTGCAGTTCAGTTGATTGCCTTTCTCAAGAAACAAATTTCTGAATCAAGGCGTCCTAAGGTTCATGACTGGTATTGTTAAGTTTGTTATATTTATCCTATTATATTTTGTTTTTCTGTTTTCTTCTATAATTTGTGCAGATTGTTGTAAATGTTGGTTTTTGTCTTTTGGAAAATCTTGATTTTTGGTATACTCTTTTGGGGAAAGATCACTTGGTTTTTAAAACTGTAGATGAGCATTTTGCGTTTCAGGCTCATCTTTGTATTTCATTGATCTATATTGATACACTGGTTTTATGGCACCATCTTTACCGGGAAATATTTTGGGTGCAACACTCTATGGTTCTCAATTACCAGGCCATCAGGCTAGAATTAATTGAGGTATGGTTTCAATTCCCAGGTCTTTGACCAGAATGAATTGATATAGCTTTAATGATTTGCTTCAAATCATAGAGTCCCTCAACTGACTGATGTTTCACGTACCAATAAGTTGAGATGGTTTGCAATCCACCATGGGAGTAACCCTTTCTGGGTCCCAAGGATTGTCTAGCCCACAAGCAAACGGTTATGTGGTAAAGGCTTATAAAATCCGTTGATGGTTGCCAGGTTACCCAAAACTGGATGGTTTTCACTTGCCATGTTCTTGGAATGAAAAAGTGGCTAGTCCAAGAGGGTACGGCTCTTGGTAAAGACCTAATCAAATCCGTTGATGGCTGTGATGGTTTGCCAAAAATCATTAGGGATCTCAACTCGCCTATGTTTCATGTACTAAAGAGTTGAAAATGGTTTCAGTCCTCCATGGACTTGACCCTTTCTGGGTGCCAATGGACTGACTAGCCCAAAAGTGAATGGCTACTTGGTAAAGGCTCATCAAACCCATTCATGTAGCTGTGGTGATCCTGTTGCTGTCCATCTTTCGATGCTGAGTTTCTTGTTGCTGCTTCAAAGTTCGGACGTTTGTTTTTTAAAGGTGGTTTCAAGATGTAGCTGTTCAATCCTCTAGTGATTTCAATGAAAGATCTATCTAGAAACTTGAAGTTAACTATGTCAAATTCAAGTTTAGGGGAGGATTGTTAGGAATTTTGTAATAGAAATTTACTACTAGTAGGTATGTAGTTCCTACTGGTAGAGTAAACAGTTCCTGCTGGTAGTGTAGTTCCTACTGGTAAGGATAATAGTATAGTTAGTACTGGCAGTACAAAAGTCATTCCTGCTGGTAGAACAATATTATTCCTGGTAGTATTATGCTTACTCTGGGTTGTTAGTAAAGTTAGTTATAGGGATATGCATGAGATATCC
Organism: Tanacetum coccineum; assembly: GCA_026074375.1. NCBI lineage: Eukaryota > Viridiplantae > Streptophyta > Magnoliopsida > Asterales > Asteraceae > Tanacetum > Tanacetum coccineum. The sequence continues at coordinate 3,124 of BQNB010018729.1, read as the reverse complement.
TAGGAAGTGATAACACTTATCACTTTAGCTTTTTGTTAGGGTTTCATGGGTATTTAAGCAACTTACGAGTTGGATGAATAAAACCGAAACTGATTGATCCATTAGAAAAACACGTTCATTATCAATAGAAAAGATCCATAGAGGATCATTGTTTTAGTAATTTCTTTAACTCTGTTGTTTATATTCCGCGTAAACAATAGTTTCATTTGTTAGAGTCTCTCTTAGAGTTGCTTGTGATTACATAAGTGCTCTACAACCTTAACCGGCGTAAAGATCTATCTAGGGCTGGACCTACAACACCTTTACTACAAACTCTAATACACAGTATCATCCATACAAACCCTATTAAACCCCTACCTATAAACCATTAAACTCACACTTTAAGTTACTTAAGCAATGACAGTACCAATGTTTACTAAGACTATTAGGACAAATGATAATAACAGTTTCAATAAACTTTTGGCTAAGCTACTTGAGCAATTAAGCAACTTGGAGATCTCTAATACTAATTCTAGGCCTATTACATTTACTACTAGATCTATTCCTTATGATGGCCCGACTGTAGGTCCAAGCCCTTCACCTGGGTTTTCAACACAAGCGCATCATATGCCTTACTATAGCCTTCCTTCTATTGGGCTTCATTATGCTAGTCCATGAGGTTATTTTATGTCGCAAGCCAACCCATCTCCACCAGACCCACATCAGTCAGCCCAACAGTTGGGTACCACTTCTTAACCCCCTACTTAGTCTTTGCCTATGGGTTCTTCGGGTCAAGCTATTGTGTTGCCCTATGCTTTCACTACGGGTACCCTTCATGACCCCGCTTCTGGCGCTTGGAATTTTGATACAGGTGCGAGCTTTTATCTCAATAATTCAGTTAATAGTCTTAGTGAAAATTTTAATACGTGTATGTATCCTTCTGTCTTGGTTGGTAACGGTCATTCTATACCCGTCACTACTACGGGCCATAGTATTTAACCAAATTTAACTAGATCTCTTCACTTAAATATTGTTCTTATCACCCCTTATATTGCCAAGAATTTAATATATGTTTGTCAATTTGTCCGTGACAATAATTTCACTATCGAATTCGATGCGTTTGGTATTTCTGTTAAGGATTTCCTGACGTGTCGGATGCTTCTCCGATGTGATAGCACGGGGGATATTTACCCAGTCACAGCTCCATCTCATATCCCTCATGCATTCCTTGTTAGTCAACACACGTGGCATCAACGTCTTGGACACCCAGGGGGTAAAGTGCTGCGTCGTCTTGTTTCTTCTAACTTTATTTCATGTAATAAAGAGAAGCCTCCCGTTCTGTGTCATGCTTGTTAGCTTGGCAAACACGTGAGGCTTCCTTTTGTTAGCTCCGGTACTGTGATTAGTTCTTGTTTTGACATTATTCACTCGGATGTGTGGACTTCACCCATTTCGAGTCTTTCAGGTTTTAAATATTATGTCTTCTTTTTAGATCATTATTCTCAGTTCGTTTGGGTTTATGTCGGTTACCCAATAATCACTTTCACTTTATACATTGTTACATGGATTCAACAAGAAAAGTAGGAAGAAACTAGGAAGAATGTAGAGAGAGAAACAAGAGAAAGAAAGTGAGAAAATGGTAGGATTACTTGCAAATGTGTAAGTTACAAATGACCAACCCCCTCACTTTTCTTGAGGAGGTGTATATGTATCAAAACTAAAAGGCTTTCATGCCTTTAGTAATTCTACGGGTCGGGCTCGAGATTACTTGGGCTTTCGCCCGATACACGTGACCGGTTAGCTTACATTTAAGAGCCCGTTTACCCGTCTAGCCTATTACAACGTATATTAATTAATGACCGAGACCTAATATAATTAATGAACGAACTTCCATTGTTCGACTCAATATTTTGAGGCTAACAATCTCCCCCGAAGTGAGTTCATTGTGACACTCCTTCGTGAGATCAATGAGATTGCTTTTGTCGTTAAGCTCTTGTGATCTTTGTCTCTGTCAACGTTGTAGGCTTGTTCCTTCATGCTTTGCGATCTTTGATCTTGAGCCTTTGTCATCGTCTTTTGACTTTGTCTTTGCGTCCGAGATCTTTAAATCTTTATCCTTCCGTCTTGATCGTCTTTGCCACCTTGCGATCTTGTGTCTTGACCAACATGCTCATACTTTGCATCATCTTGAAAGCTTGCTAACAATCTCCCTTGATAGACTTGATATCTTTGAAGGAAGATCTTGTATATCAGAGTTTGTGCGGAAGTCTTTGTCTTTAATTCTTGAGCTTTCATGATTCTTGAATCTCGATGCTTATAGTATGTCTTTGTAGTTTGAGCATGAGCATGTGGTAATGAATCCGACTTCAGCTGGAATGAGGCATCTCCATCTTTATATGAATCCTGAAATAAAACAGTTAGCAATAAAGCGTGTGGACGAATATGGCTTTGTCATTCGTCCGGATTTGGTTAGATTAACCTCCGGTTCCGTAGGACCGTTTTACAGTATAAATACTGTACCTGTGATCAGGTAGATTCAAAGAATCTCCTTGACAGGGTTTCCAGCTCAAAGCGTAGGATCTTCTAACACAGATGTATTAGATTTACCATGCTTGCTAGTTCTCATTACCGGAACGTCTCAAAGCAGACAACACGGTAAGAGTGAATCAGATAGTTACTATCTTTCTGATTAAGTCGTCAATTCATTTACTGGAACAAGTTTGATTCACATAGAATCGCACCATCGTTTCTTTCCAGTTGACACAAGTTTGATTCATATAGAATCGCGCAAGTCACCTACCAAGAGCTTGTTTGATGTTGGCTCAAGCCGGATTTCCATTATAGGAACCCGATTTAACACTTCATAACACAACCCGAACCACGAATCAAAGAAACTAGAGAGAGAGAGAGAGAGACGAAATGAGAGAGAGAGAGATGAGAGAGTTGAGAGAAAAAAATTTAGATTTATGAAAATTAGATATTTTCAAAATGGAAAATATCTATATATATATATTTAGATATTTTAGAAAATATCTAAATATATATATACCCCTACACATTTAATGTGACGCGCGGGATATTTAACTAGGACCCGGGCTCGGGTTTTGTTTGGGATTAAACCCGAAACATATACAATATTAGATTA